>JAHPZR010005064.1:0-12888 GCA_019787425.1 Platygyra sinensis
TTTGGTTGCTGCCGTTTTTATATGCATTAGGAATTGGATAAATGGATTGTGATGTTAACCCATTAATTAGAATGTTCAAGTGAAGGTGATAGATTAAACAACAGTCATTGTGTTAAAAAGGTGCCATTGCAACAAACTGACAAACCATTGTGAATCAAAACAGTTGCCACCGCGCAATGTTCCCTTTCGTAAACAAGCGATGGGCATTTTCACCGAGCATTCGAACTTAGAACCCCTGTTTTCCATAATACATCCCTCTTATACTCCACTGCACTACCTACGTCATCAATCCTCCAATTTCTTCTCGCAAAAATTTTAATTACACAATGTGACTTTGCTCTAAACATTAATTAATGATAGAGCTGCCCACAACCTACTACAAAAAAAGCTAACGGCAAACAACTCCGTGTGGAATCTGAACAACTAAGGCACTTGGTGAGTGCTTTTCACTCCATCAACACATTATAACCAGTTTCTTACCTGTCCCGGCCTATCTCTGAAGCAGATATGGCATCGTCCAATTCGTGAAAGGGCTTGGTTAGTAAGTATGGCGGCCGTTATTTACTCAAATTATGGCATTGCGTGTTTTACAAATAGGGAAATAGGGCATTGCCACTCTTAAAGAGGCTTTGTCCTTGTCCAATCATTAATATCAGTTAAAATTCGTAAAATTTATTGCACAAATAAAATGAAGTGCACTGTAGTGATGTAATTATGTTTTGGCATTTGTGTTTACTTAGTTTGAGAAAAGGGGTACAGAGCTAGTGGAAGCTCTCACAAGTGGATACCCTCAGGACCCAAAAAAGGCATGCTTATCTGGAACTGTCTGCTTTCAAGAATGTTCTCATAAGGGGCCACTAGGGGTGTGAGGGATGGATAAGAGATTCCCAGCTACCTAAAAATATTGTAAATACAAGAAATACTGCCATACTAAATGATCTTTTTGTTCTATTACCTTGTACAATGCTGCAATTATGGCAATAAAGGCAATAATGGAATACAGTATACTGCAGTACTAGGACTGGCCATTAGTAACAATTAACAGCAAATCATAATTGCAGCCAACATTAACAGTCTCACTGCAACAAAATGCAATGATACAATTCACAAATGTTTGAGTAAAACCAATGACTAGCCTTAATCAGACACCCTCAAAGTGACCAGGGCAGCTTTTGGGAATGCCCAATTATGGGAATAAGTAAATAAACAGCTTGTTTGGGGTTCAAACAAAGTTCAGTGCAGGCAGTTGTAAATAGAACTGCCTGCTTTAAAGAATGTATATTAATAATAAGAGAGCTTAAGACAGCCTCCACTGGAACTGGACTAGCCATGGTAGCCTAATGGTTAACATGCTGGACTCTAAATTGCTGTCCAGGTTTGAGCCTTGGTAGGGGTCATTACATTGAGTTCTTGGGCAAGGTGCTTTACCAAAACTCTTGTAATGCTTCTCTCCATTCAGTGTATAAATGGGCAGCACTGAATTTAATACTGGGGGTAACCCTACAATGGACTGGTATCTCATCCATGCTATAGAAACAGAGATATGCTCAGATGGCAGTTTGGACCACCATCAAATTGAGGTTAAGACATTCTTCTGAGATTAGTGAGGCATACGAGGAGACAATATTGTTTTGCAAAACTGAACATTATATAGTGACCACTTAGTATTGAAATGATTCTTTTCAGAACCACTCGAACCACCCTTTTCAGAGCCATGAAAATAAACAAAAATTGTCAACAATGCAGTCAATAATCCAATGTCAAAAGTAGGAATGGCCACAAAGAGAAACCTTTTGTCTCCCTCATGACAAGTAGGCTGTTGTACATTATGCTAGCATTTTTTCAAGCATTTTAAGGACACAAAAGCATCGAGCATTATTCAAGCATTCTAGTGACATTTTAAGGAAAATTAATATTTCTTCCACAGAATATAGAAATAAAAATTATTTTTACAAGAAAATGAAGACTAAACATAACCTCTTCAAGTAAGTATCACCAAAAGGGGACAAAGGATCAATAGAACAACAGAACATTTAGAGAATTATCTTCTGGTGTATTAAAACTTTTACATGTGTTGTTGATAACTTGTTATACTAAGTATACATTCTTGTTAAGCAGTCTGAACTGTTAATTGTGTTGAGATGTTAAAATTATTCTGAAAATTTAAAACCCCTATGCATGGGCATTAACCAAACATTTTAGTGATATTCTTGGTTGAAACCGAGCATTTCAGTGGAAAAAAATGGAGCATTAAGGTGGAGCATTTTAGTGGGAAAATAAAAGCTTAATGTACAAAAGCCTAATGACAAGTGACTGACAAAAAATATTTTCTATACCTATAAAATTTTTATGAACCACATCTGGTTTCCAACATATATAACTTAGGAGAAGTCAACACTTTAAAAGGAGAAACTGTTGAGGAAACCTATATCTTTATTACCTTAGTTTGTACAAATGAATTTACATAATATGTCATGCTTAATTTAATTTTGCTGCCACATACTTTAAAACAGCTGCATCTGCAAGACAACAAAGGCAAAAGACATTTTTCTCACTGTGACAGTTCCTAAACCAAATATAAAGTTATGGATAATATCAATATTTTTGTCGAGTCGGATGATAGTTCGTGACAAACTGATGTCACGCGATGGTCGAATGAAGCAAATTTTGGTCGTGGAAAATTCATCTTCGAGGTGAATTTTGAACAACTAGAACACCGGAAACATCCTTATTTCTATACGTTAAATTGTAGCAGAGTAACTATAGTTTCATTTCCTATAGCCGATTCCCGTATCACAAATTAGTTTTTCGGATATTCACAAAACCGCTAGCTCTGTTAAGCTGGACTGGCCGATAAAACAGCGCTGCCAACGAGTGTCGTGAAATGAAATGCGGGGATATTTTGTTTGAGAAGGTTTATAACAACACGGGTTGGCTTGAGTAAACTTTCACTCAACTTTAATCAAATGAATGCTTTTCATCAACAGTAGACAACAATGCCGCTCATTTTAAGAGCTGTAAAACGCGACGTGTTATAACCTGAATTTCGAGAATTGAATTCCGACCTCAAATCATTCATCCGACAAGTAGTAAACAGCGGAACACCGGAAACCAGGTACGAAATTTTGCCAGGGCATAGTGCACACATTAAACAGTCACCCATTAATGGGAATTCACGTATCAAAAAGGAACACAAAAGTCTCGGAGGTTTGAAGACAAATTTTAATTTTGAGGTAAAACGAAATGTACATTTATCGATCACAAAATTCACTTCCCTTGAAAATTAAATGGATTAACTCAAAAACACAAAGGTACCCAGAATATGAAAAAATAACTTTAGAGCTATGCTGGAATCGAATTTAGTGAAGGACTGACGCAAAATAGAATGGTGAGGTGTTCTTGTTTAACCACACTTTGAAATCGAAAATGAGAACAACATGGTTTCCTCATCTCCGCAAGATGAGAAGAAGAAAAATCTAAAATATAAGCTCAAGGAACGAGTAATACGTTTTACTTACCACAGTAGCCATGCTCCTTTTGTTTAGCGTCGAATGAGGTCTGTGGTTCTCTTCGGAGTACTGCAAAAATGAATCCACGCTTGCTTTGCTCCATCTTTGTTGCAAGAAAATCGCCATCTTTGTCGATGACATGTGTGCACGAAAAGCGGATTACCAAGCCTAAAATTGTTATCACCGATACGAGACGGGCATTTTTCTCTTCACTTTGAATTGCTTTTCACGGTTACATGCTTTAAATGACTTACTGAGGACCTATTTCAGAATGATTCTCCTTCGAAGGTTCGGTTGTCAAATTCAACAGCAACGAAAACCGCGCGTCCGCGCAATGCATTCACAAAGAGCTAAAGCGAAAGAGTTTTTTACTTTTTCGCGCATGCGCAGACAAAAGTCACCCTTGTTGGCGGCAAATTCATTTACCGCCCTGCTCCTGATTGGCTGAGGAGACGTCGTACGACTGCGATTGTCCAATCAGAAAGCGCGTGTAAAGGTGGCGCGAGTTTAACAGGCCGTTCAAGTTAAGTTGTTTTTTTTTTTTTTATCCAGAACAGTTCTCACGAAGCTTTTGAGATGGAGGAAACTCCGAATTTCGACGTCTTAACATGCAGTCAGGGTTCAGATTTAGGTCAAGAGCAACTAAACGAAATAGAGCAAAAGGCTCAAGCAAAAAGTACAAAGAAAGCGACAGAATGGGGGCTGAAAAAGTTTGATAAATGGTGCGAGAAGAGAGCAATCAAGGTAGATTTGAAAACGATTGACAAGAAAGAACTAAACAAGATTTTACGAAAGTTTTACGCCGAGGTTAAAACAGAAAAAGGACAAGCACTGACTCCAAGTGCCCTGGACTGGAATCAGAGCAGCCATACATCGCCATTTAACATCAGCTCCGCTTAGCCGTAACGTCAACATTTTACAGGACAGCGATTTCGTGTCTGCCAACAAAATGTTTGAAGCCAAAGCCAAGTTGTTTACGAAGGAACAAAACGTAAAACCCAAACACAAGCCGTCTGTTGAGTACGGGGATATGGAGAAATTGAATAAATACTTCATGGAAGGCCAGAACAATGGAATTTGGCGAAACCCAGAGAAGTTAGTTGAATATGTTTGGTTTTCGTTGTGCTACCATTTCGCTCGCCGTGGTAGAGAAGGCTGGGCGGGAATTAAACAAACAGTCGTTTGAGATCAAAGTGGACGACACGGGTGCACGGTATGTTACAGAGAAACTAACTGAGCAGACTAAAAACCATCAAGGTGGCTCCAAACAATCAGATCAGCTCTTTTCTGATGTACGCATGTACGAAACTTCAAATGGCTTAAATCCGGTTACAGCGTTTGAGTTTTACTTGAGCAAGGTTCGCCCGGAGTGCGATGCGCTGTTTCAAACTCCTAACAAGAACTACGCTCGCTCTCCTGCTGAACACTGGTATAAAAATGAGCCACTTGGAAAGAACGCCATCGCCAAAATAATGGAAAGACTTTCGGTGAAAGCCGAATTATCTCAAAGGTACACCAACCATTGTGTTCGGGCATCGGCTGTCACCCACTTATTCCAAAGAGGTGTGGATACCAAGAAAATATGCTCAATAACAAAGCACAAAGACGAAAGAAGTCTCACACACTACATCAACCAAACAACCAGTGAACAGAAAAGAGAATGCTCCAGGATTCTGACAGAAGCTTTTCAGCCTATGAGCAAACAAGATGCTCCCGGTAGTTCATCAAACTACGCGCTCCCTGGTCCAAGCAGCTTGGTTTCACAATCACTGCAAAATCAGTTTATGGCTTTGGCTCAGCCATATCCCAACTGTACACAACACATACAGATAGGAACAATGAATGTGTACCAAGCAGGGTCAGCGCAGCAAATGGAGAGCGTTCCTAAGAAACGCCGTCGCATTTTGGAGAGTGACACTGACAGCGAATAGCACAATAATACAAAGTCTTTACGAAAACAGTTGATGTTAAATTGAATCGAAATTTGGTTCTATACATTGATTATTAAGTTTATTTTTTGGCTAGGGGACATTGACGAGACTATTTTTTTGTCACTTTTCTATTAAAAAGCCAAAATTGTGCTTTTGTACAAGTTAGAGTGTACTTAAGTTCAGTAACATACTTATGAAAGATCAAGCTTATTTTATTGCCATAGACTCTTCATGATATGACCTTGTATATTGATTGATAATAACAAGACTTTTGTCGGGCATATTGTTTATTTGTGGCCCTCGTAGCATCATTTGCACCCTCGCTCCGCTCGGGCGCAAATGATGCTACTCGGGCCACAAATAAACAATATGCCCTCCAAAAGTCTAGTTATTGTCCTATTAATGTGTTGCATTTTCCGTTTTATGTGCATGAAATTTCAAATAGTTTTAAGTAATATTACTCAGGGGACGATAAAATGAGATTTTCATTGATGCAAGATGAATGGGGTCAGTTTTTTTCAGCTGAATACAGCGTTTACTAAGAAATAATCCAAGTCGTAAAATATCCGCGCGTGTGTTGCTAAGCTATTTAAAACTTGTTACTTACATCATAGTTAACTATGCTTACATGAGCCAGCAAAATCGATTAAAATTCAAATTAAAACCCGGTTGTGTACATAAATTACTAATCTTAGCAGAGTTTGGAAGCGTATTTTCTTGCCGACAAAATATCAACAAATATTTACTCGGCCAAAGAGGGTTAAACTGCAAGCCGTGACTTAAAACAATACCAAATAGAGCTGAATAGATTGCGTCAGTTATTGGAAAAGAACAGCATTGTAACAAGACTGATATATTTTTAAGTACCGATCAGTTACAATCGAAGATGCAATCAGCTGAGGTTGCTGACAAAAATAAGGCATCGACAGCGAGACTGGCAACAGAAAGTAATATATCGATACAGAAAAAAACGCCGGTCAAAGGACATCACAGAACTCAAAGTGGAGGCCGAGAACTTAAAAGTTTCCTTGTCGAGTTTGACGACGGAACGCGAAAAATCACAAGCCAAAGAAAGAACAGCTTATTTTGATGATCTGTTTCAATTGTTAGAGACGACCAGCGTCAAGATGGATAGAAAAGTGCTCGAACACATTGCGGACCTGCTAAAACTTAACGTTGACCCGGACAATATTTTGGAATTTCTGAGGACAGTGATGGCGAGAAAGGAAGAAGAGGAAGAGGTGATTTTTATTTAAAGATGCAGCTAGTTTTCGTTACCGGAGATCACCAGCGAAAGGCGACATCTCGTATTTGTTTACTGACTTTCTAAATTTGATTACTGAGGAATAATTATTTTGTTCCTTTCAGCTGCAAGAAGTATTTATAAACGTTCTTTTCATATTTTCCCTGGCATTAGTGTCAGGTAATCATGTTTGGTTATTCTAAAATGCCATGATTTCTTTTAAAGTGTTTTAGATTTTTTGTTTTCGATTCTAATTCCAGCTGATCAACTTGTCAACATCGCAACTTAAACAGTATTTCACCTGTCTTCGGTGGCAGAAGTTTTTTTGCCCTTGATTATTCTGCATGAAAAACTAAAGGATTGATATTAGCATCTTGTTACAAACGCGACCTTTCTCTTAGGGACATAATTTAACATTTGCGCTTTTTCTTGCCTGAGAAATGATTTTGTCTGACAGAAAGCGTGATAAAATTTGATTTAATAGCTATAACGTCATATTTTCCTGTGAATTCTTTGTGGCATTTCACACTGATTCCAAAATTCCCAGTTTAGCTCTCGTTTAGCCTAAAGAACATGTCTGGTTAGCCTTAAAAAAACCTGTTAAAGCCTAAATACAACAACAGTCATCCATAAAGGTTTCTTTAATATGCTTGTGGTTAGCTGAGGGGGTTAACCCAGCAGGGATTACTGGCTTGCATGGCTTGTTTGCTGTTTAGACTAAATAGCGCTCCTATTAACCTAAATAGCACTCCGGTTAGCTTAAATAAGCACCCTGGCTAGCCTAAGTTAGCTTGTGATTGGTCTTTTTATTGTGGTTAGGGTTGGTCTCTATTAAATTGGGTAAGCAAAAACTGAAAGTCTCACTGACCGTCTTTGACATTGGGGGTGGGGGTGGGGTTACTCCTTAAAGGTCTGGTGGGTGTACATGGCCAAAACCTTGAAAACTCTCATTTCAGTCATGACAATGCAGGGACCTGCGTGTCTGAGAATATTGGGAAATTCCACCAATCTAGTGAAACGAGAATTTATAGGATCTAATAAGGCGCTTCTCTGTGATGGAATGTGTCAATTATGGCTCGGAAGATTCCCTTACCCTAGGGAAGATAAAAAAGATTGCTTCACTCCTTTTACATTCCCTTAGAAGGGCAAGATGCCCGGGTCGACACTGTGGGCAAGTTTGTCATCTTCTAGAATTTAAGATGCGAACAAGGCATAGTTTAATATAGCTCAGCGGGGGCAGGTGAGGATGTGTTCCTTTGGGGTAGTCCCGACCTATCCAATCGAACCAAACCGAACAAAAAAACCAATCGAACCCAATCGAACTCCAATCGTTCGATTGGGTTCGGCAATCCAACAAAATCGAACACCTATTTTGCTGTGAGTTCGATTTTCGAACCAATCGAACCAATATAATCGAACAAAATCGAAACAAAATCGAACCATTCGCGTGGCCGTGGCAGGAATTTGTGGTTTTCTCTGACGACAACCCAAACCTAAGCAAGGTAGGCTAATAGAGCTTCACCCCTTTCACCGGGGGAAGGGGGTGGGGGTGGGGTATTCCTTAAATTAAGCCTATAGGGGGAGGCTTGGCTCGAAAGAGGTAAGGGATTTCACTAGCTGAGGTATATGAAAGGGTAGGAAAATCTGTCATTTAAGTATTAGGACGTTCTGAAAATTTTCTGGAGATGGGAGAATAGATATCTGTCAAATTCCAAGAGGTCAGGTCTTGGATCCACCCAAGAACTGATTTAGACAGGTTTAATTGAAAGGACGATTGGGACAAGGACAATTTTCTTATTTTACTGATCCAGACAGCGATTATTTTCAGAAATTACAGATTCTGATAGCCTTGTGTCTTTTAACCCATTGACCCCTGGAGCTTTTTGCCTCGGCCAAATTAGCTTTAATCTGGTCGAAATTGCATTTTGAACATGACAGCTAGCCCTTCTTGCCGCTAGAATCGCGTTTTACGGCATTTTGGCTCGGGCATGCGCAGAAATCAAACTTTTTTGGATCTTTTTTTCACTTTCCTTTTTCTCCTTTTCTTTTCTTTTTGCTGCAGTGATTGACCTTCTACTGGGCTTGCTTGAGGTTAAAAAACTTCTAAGAAAGTGTCATCGAGGCCACCAATTTTAACCTGGCATGGAGTGTAGCAGCAGGAAATTTTGCTCTGAGTTTTTCACTCATCTTTTTGAGCATTTTTGTGCATATCTCAGGCTCTATCCCGGGGGGGGGGGGGGTACTCGATATATCCCTGGGTGAGGAGGTGCGGCCCGGCCCCTCATACCCTGACCCTGTTTAAGACAAATATTGCTGATTTTCCTACCCTGTTTAAGACAGAATTCCGATTTTTGTTACCCTGTTTAAGACATGGGTTAAAAGTTGCAGTTATAAATTGTGTGGCTTTCTTGTTGTGTAATCAATGGAAATTTAATGTGCCTGGTATCAATGCCAAAGTCAATGGAGGTCAACATTAATTTACAAGAGCGTGTAAAAATTTTGCTGTTTATCGTCCAAGAAAAGATATCCCATTTGAGACAAAAATTGTTAAATCGATACACTGATTAAGACAAAAAATGATAAATTTGATACCCTATTTAAGACAAAAATCCCGAAAAACATACCCTGGCTGGCCGCACGCCCCCATTAAGCCCTGATCTGAACTGTGATCTGGGCATCATTGGAAAGATCTTTTCCTCCTGCAGAAGTTGAGTATAGATGATGCTAATTTTGGTCAAAAGTAATGACGTCAGAAGTGGAAGAAAGGCCAAAGCTCATCACGGCTGGTTACGGCTGGCATGGATGTCTATGGGTTAAAAAAAACGTTTCCTGCCCTTATTCCCATGACAAAAATTGCAGATTCTGTCAGGGTCTAGATAGAGAGAGGTGCGAATAAGAAATGGAACATTCCATTTAAAAAGGCCTTTAATTAAAATATTTTGTATCTGACAGGAAGAGAGCCCATTTCTTTGTTCCAACCCATCTCTGCTACTGGGTATAGTTGGTGTGACTGGACTGACTTCTTATTTTGGCATCAAAGAAAGAGCGCACATTACAGCCGGTTCCAACCAAACTGTTGTCATCAGTGGGGCTGCTGGAGCTTGTGGGATGGTTGCAGGGCAGGTGAGGAACTGATTGCCTTAAGGAAATAATATTGTTCTGACATGAGATGAAATTCTCAGGACTAACCTTCAGGGAGATTGCATTTGTTTCCCAATGTTGTATTCCTTGTGGCCATCACTGCTGACCAAAATTCATGCAGGCCGCCTTAATTACACAACTTGCTACCATGTATAAAATAGTGAACCGCAAAATCGTGGTCAATATCTTGGAATATATTGTAGGCCCCGCCCGAGTTACAGGCTCTTATCATAGCAGCAAGTTCATTAACATTAGCAGTAATAGTAACATTTATAAGTATAATTTCTTTACCAGATCCTTAAAAGAATGGAACATTTTACCATCATTCTTATTAGATCAGCCTTCTGTGGATGCTTTTAAATCTGCCATTATGAACTATTTTAGTCTTTCTCACTGACATTATTTATCATTATCATCAACTATTTATTTAATTTTAATCATATTTAATAGAACCGCCTTTTTCTTGTATGTCTGTTTTTTAATCTTTCACATACACATTCACAGTGATGGGAAACCTTTGTGAATCATAATACATGTATATAAATAAATAAACAAGTGAGAAACATCAATAGTTAGAAAGAAGATGGGGTGAGATCCCTAGGGAAATGAAGTTAGCAGAGAGGGCAGAACTTAGGATTCCCAGGGAGGTTGCAGTGGCAGATCCAGAGCTTGAGTTATGGTGGGGTGGGGGGGGGGGGTTGATTTACTTGCCCTGCTGGCTTTTCTCCCTTCTGTCATTTCTCCTTTTTTTACCCAAAATAAGGGGGCCCCTCCCCTAGATCTGCCACTGGGTTGGAATGAGGAGAAATGGTAGAACTACAGTGAAACCTGATGAATGAGTGATGGTGAGTTCTTGAGTTAAATGACCTGGCTCTCCATGAGTTCTCGTAGCTCAGTGGATAGAACATTTGCCCGGTGTTCGGAAGGTCATGGGTTCAAATCCTATTGGGACTCAGAATTTTTCTAGGTCCCACACTTGTGTTACATTACTTTCATATATATATACAGTGAAACCTGTATTAAGTGGACACCCTTGGGACCCTTAATACAGGGTGGCTGCTCTAATATGTTACTAACTTTTTTGTAACACAGGGTAAGATCAAAGATTAGCTAAGACTGCTTATAGTGCAATGTCCAGTCAGTCAATGCATCAATCTGGAATATCATGTATCTATAAAATGACATTACTGAACAATATTAAAGTAAGAAGCTTTGAAGTGTCTGCTTATTGCAGGTTTTTTAACAAAAAAATTGCTTAATATTGGTGTCTACGTCTACTTTACAACATTTTTGTCTGCTGAATGCCTTTTTTACAGTAAATATGAGAAGAAAGGGACTCAATCTGGTCTCCGCTTAATATGACATCCACTTAATGCAGGTTTCACTACATATAATAATATTTGATATTTTTATTCATTCAAAACATTTTCCCATTTTTGATTACTTAAAACCACATGCATAATTCACCATAAACAGCTGCTGTTGACTTACCCTGGGTTCCAGAGGATATTTTTTTCTGATCGATATTTTGCGGCGAAGCTGTGTTAACGAGGAGAAAAAAATAACCTCTGGTCACAGGAGCACGCAACCTCATTTCCATGCGAGAAATCAGTTCAGAAATTGAACTGGGTCACCGATTGGATACTCCCATGTCCGCAGGGAATTAACAATATAACAATGGCCCTGATTGGCTACATCGAACAACGGACATGGGAGTATCCAATCGGTGACCCAGTTCAATTTCTGAACTGATTTCTCGCATGGAAATGAGGTTGCGTGCTCCTGTGACCAGAGGTTATTTTTTTCTCCTCGGCGCTTTGCGCCTTGTTAACGCGGCTTCGCCGTGAAATATCAATCAGAAAAAAATATCCTCTGGAACCCAGGGTACTGTTGACTAAATTTGGAAAGAATTTTGATATATTGAACTGATGATGTCAAAAGTGTGGCTTGCTGCAGATCATTGAACCGATGACATTAAAACGATGCCAAAAGTGCAGCTCACTGTAGATTATTGAGATATTTTGAATGAATAATAGAGCAATTATTGAATTCGGCTTTCCTAGGATATGAAGAACTCGGCAGATCTCCGAGGGCGTTATCCACCTCGGCTTTTGACTTTAATGGATAACGCCTTTCTTGATCTGCAGAATTCATCATATTCTACGAAAGCCGAATTCAATAATTGCTAAATATTTAGTGGTAGCAAAAATGCAGAAGGGAAAAGAAAATGGGAAATTGAGAACCCCCTTCCAACACCCTCTATCCTCACACACAATGGCATAAGTTTCAGGAACGCCGATCTTTCTTTGAGTGAAAAAAAGGTTGCATACAGATAATTTCTCATCATGCAGATTGCCAGGTTGGAGGGATGTGGCACAGTTATTGGCATATGTGGAACAGATGAAAAGTGCTGCTTCCTCACAAAGGAGATAGGTTTTGATGATGCAATCAACTACAAAACAACAAAGAATATCAGTGAACAGATAAATATGAAATGTCCAACAGGAGTTGATGTCTACTTTGACAATGTTGGTGGTGAAATCAGCAATCAGGTGGGCTAATATTTTCTTTCTTTATAAATGTTGTATTTCTGTTTACAAGGCTAAAAAAGTTAAAAGTAAAAAATGAAGATGACTTTATGTCGAAATTTTTTTGCTTTTGTACCGGACAGGATAAAATTATTTGATACACATTGTGAAACACCTTGCTGTTTACACAAAGCTTTGTGGGCTTGCAAATATTATTATGTTCGTTACTTGGTAAAATCAGTGTATGAACTTATAAGACTACAAATACTGGTGGTTGCAGGTTATTCTCCAACAAAAAAAATCGGTGAAGCAGGGATTGTTAACTCCATGAAACAATAATTAGAACCCATCATCTGAACAAAGTGGAGGCTTTGAAAGAAAATGCTGATCTTGCAATCGAACCTGGAACCGAGGGGGGTGGGGGGAGGGGCGGGGAGTTCTTAACAAAGTCTAAATTGTGGAGGCTCTGCCCAAGCCCCAAGCCCTTACCCTTTTATATACCATTTTGGCAGAAAAGGTACCCCTTTAATATACCT
>JAHPZR010005065.1:0-5000 GCA_019787425.1 Platygyra sinensis
GAGAATGCATGCGAACGATGGATGATGATGCGTGCGAATGAAGGATGTGGATAATGAAAATGAATGGATATGTGTCATCGTCTGTGCTTCCATCGACTCAGCAAAGTTGCTGAGGACGGAAGCACTTTTGTCTGTCAATGTCTGTGAGTGTGTGTGAATGTGTCTAAAATGAATGTGTGCGTTTGTGTTTCGGTAGGGGGAATGTCTGTGTTGTAGCGTCAGTCGTCGGTGGTTGTGGTCGTCGGCTGTAGAAAGTGAAGGTGTGCGGTGTGGATGAGGTGGATGTGGATGTGGATGTGGATGTGGTGGTCGAGGTGGAGGTGGATGTGGCAGTCGAGGTGGACGTTGATGTGCTTGTTGAAGTGGCTGTTGTGGTGGCTGTCGATGTGGCTGTCGATGTGGCTGTCGTGGTCGTGGATGTCCTTGTAGGTGTAAACGGCATGCATCTCTGGTCTGGTCGCCTTGGAGAGTCCGGTGTCTTGGCTGATGTTTTGGTTGATGTCTTGGGCCGCTTGGCAGCTGCCTGAGAGGAGAGCAAGAGATACCTCGATCTCATGGATTGCCAAGAATGGCAAGTCAGCCGCATCCTCTCAGCCAACTGCCATAACGCATTGCCTGTTGGCATGTACGTCTTGCCTTTTGTCCTTGCAAACTCCAGCAAGGATTTGTCTTCTGTCGGGGTAAATCTCTTTCGTTCCATATTGCGATCTAGAACAAGTGCGCAACTTTAGACGCTAATAACTCTGCGAGGATTTACTTGTTTGACTCAAAAACCGGTATGCTTTTATTCCTTACAAACAGTATTCTATTCCACAATGCGCGCGCTAAATGGTTTAATTGGCAACAATTTGTAAGGGTGTAAAGTCTCGACAAAACACAGCGCTCGTATTACAGAGATTTTAATGGTGGGTGAAACCAACAACCTCACTAGATAACCCTTGATGCATTATATTTATGTTCCAAGTTTGAAGTCAAACGGTTAAATCCTCTTTGAGTTATAAGCCTTTAAAGTTTTTCCTCACTTTCACGTCAAAAACCGCTAGGAGCATGGAAACGAGTAACTGTGTCCGCCATTTTGTAAAAAACTTTAAACGTTAATAACTATGCAAGGATTTTATCATTTGCAACAAAACTTAGCATGCATGTAGCCCATGTTAAGGTCAAACTCGATTGATAATAAACTGGCCAAATGGTTAAAACCTCGCACAGTTATTAAGGTCTAAAGTTTCGACACAAATGACGTCATAACTAATTAATGGAGGAACCGATTTCAACAAAATCAACACCAAACAGTTCCTCACAACATGAACAAACATAATGTAACATCAAAACATCAATACGAAGTCCTCCAGCCCTAATGGTGAGTTCTTCAAACAACAAAATGGTTGAGAGAGCACCCTTAAACTTTGACCATAGCCTGTGCAGACGCGATCGTGTTCTATGGGAAGAAAATGTGCAAGGCAGTTGCTTGAGCACCTTAGACAACTCTTCCGATAGTTGGATGGCCTCTGCGCAGTGTTTTAAGGGTGCCAAATAGCATAAAAGACGGAGCTCAAAAAACGTGACTTACCACTCCAAAGACTTGTGTGGAATGGGACGTCAAGTAGTGTTCACTGAATTTGCCTTTGTGAGGGGTCAAGACAAAAAAAATGATAAAAAATGTTCATAATGGACTGTTTTTTGCGCGGTTTTTACCAATACTGTCCAGAGGACCTCTGCTATCTAGCTGGCTTGCGTTAGAATAGATACGTCATGTAGTAGTTACTGAAATTTCTCTTCAAACCGGTCAACACCAAAAAATTCGTAAAAAATGTCCGGAGGGGCCGTTTTTTTCGCAGTTTTCACCAATGAGGTCCAGAGGACCTCTGCTATCTATATGGCTTGCATTAGAAAAGATACGTCATGTAGTATTCACTGAAATTTCTCTTCAAACCGGCCAACACCAAGAAATTCGTGAAAAATGTCCAGATGGGCCGTTTTTTTTGCGGTTTTCACCAATGAGGTCTAGATGACCTCTGCTATCTAGCTGGCTTGCGTTTTTCAGCTTTGAGATTTTTTAAGGCCGCCATCTTGGATTTTTTCAAAGGGGTAGCATAGGCGTTTCGGTCAAAATTTTCAAAGTGTCTAAAATACTTTCCTTCACTTAGTTTATCGCGAAAATAGTTCTTTTAGCCATAAACTAAGTGAAGGAAAGTATTTTAGACACTGAAAATTTTGACCAAAATAATTTTAGACAAAAATCCAAGATGGCGGCCATCTGCGTCTGAATCCTATAAACATGGAGATAAAAAAGTGTCCAACTCATAAGTACTATATTCCTCAACATCAGCAAGTGGCTGATAAATGGCCAGTCACTACCAAACATTAAACAGAAGAGCAGGAAATTCCAACACCAAACCACACAGACACAAGTGCAGGCCAATTACATGGGTGCAAATCAAAGTACTGTGGTGTAATTTAAGGCATAAGCAGAGGGAGACAAAGTCTTTTGAACACATTTCAAAAATTTGACAAACCTCTCTCGAAAGAAATCTAAGATTCCAACATCCCTAAACATGAGATAAAAGGCAAGAGCATTTGATTTCTCACTCTATACTAATTATTTTTCCAGATATATAAGCATCTTTATATAGCCCAAAATTCAACATGCTTTTTTAGTAGGGTTAAAAGAAATTACAACAACGAGAAATTTACTCCTTACATATCTAAAACACACAAAAAGGGCGCAAAACAAAAAAGACTGTAAAAAATTCAGAATTTTATCAAATTGAAAAAAAATTAATGCTAACACATCAGGGGAAACATATCTAACCACTCGTAGCAATGAAAGGTGATTCCACACTGGTCGAAATTTTGGTGTACGCACGGCGCAATCACCAAAAGCGCAATGTACGAAAAGCGCAAAAAGTACGGAGAGCGCAAGCGCAATGTACGGAGAGCGCAGGCGCAATGTACGGAAAGCGCAGCGCAATGTACGGAGGGTGCATATTTGTACGCAGGGCACAGAAAAAAACGTACGGAGGGCGCACGGGATCATGTCCTAGCCACGGCTCTGTACCTTCATGTTGTAGTATTTATTGACCCAAGACCTTTTTTCTTCCGGAAACCACTAACTACCTGAAACTAACTACCTGAAAAAGGCATACCACATGTTAAAGGAATAGAAACCTTCCATGTTGTGATAGACCACGGTAGAAAGTTTGGTCACCCCAACCTATAGATATCTGTCACAGTTCTTTTTATTGGAAAAAAATAAGACGAAGGTGTACGTGGACATCCAGCTTTGGAAGCCTACAACATACTCCATCTTTTTAGTATTTATTATACCATTTTTTAAGGATAGTATCAACATTTTTTTAATTATGCCCCTATTAATGCGTTGAAGCCTGTTCCCATTTGTCAGAATTAAAAAATTCCACTACCACGATCATTTTATAGAGCCACCATGCCAAATGGTACCTGGCACACATCTCGAGAAGAGGTGAAATCTGTCATACATTCAGATGACTGGATTCTTTGTGATATCATGGAGAGGAAAAAATTGTTAAGATGAACCATTTTTTTCTGCATCGAAAAGCAACGGAATTTTTTTTTTTGGAATTTGGACAGAAAGAGATTTTTTTAAAAGATGTGTATAACAATGGAAAGAAGACCTCCACTCACTTCATCTGCATACAGGACCTACAATATATGTACCTAAAGGAACAAATTACTTTCTGAATGTAAGCAGCGCACATGATACCACTGACCAAGACAACTTGCATGTACCATGAAGATAATGCGTCATTCTGAAGAATTCGAAGGAGGAGGGGAATGTTTACCCTAGCAGAATAGCTGCAATCCCTCAACA
Source organism: Platygyra sinensis (assembly GCA_019787425.1). NCBI lineage: Eukaryota > Metazoa > Cnidaria > Anthozoa > Scleractinia > Merulinidae > Platygyra > Platygyra sinensis. The sequence continues at coordinate 3,851 of JAHPZR010005065.1, forward strand.
AGAATTTGAAAGCACAGTCCATTATTGGGGTCATAACCAAAGACACCCAACAGAGGTATCAGCTTGGAAAGGTTTCTTTTCAACTGTTTTTTATTTTTGTTGTTGTTATTTTTATGAAGTACGAACAACATGGTTAATAATTTACTTCCGCTACATGCCTGATTCTGCAGCAGTAGTAGCGTAAAGTTCCTTTGTTACAGGCACATTTTTTTCATGTTCTAGCGTAAATGTAGAAGAATGGATTCGACACCCACAAAGGCAACTGATATTTTCTCAACAGTTGAGGAATGTCTTTTTTATATATTTAGACTTTCCACTAAAAGCATTATAGTCACGGATCTTTCGTATCATGTGGTGGCTTCTAAAGAAGCCGTTGTTTTATATATATATATAGGCCTAATGACCCGATCTTTGTAAGTGGGTTAAGAATGATTCTGCAACAAGACGGAAGAAGAAGATGAAGGAGAAGAAGCACGACCTCTGCTATGCGCTTGGTGAAGGACGAGTTTGGTCAGACAGCAAGTTGCTCCTTCAACGTAACCATCTATAACGACTCTTGTAAGTTCCATACTTTTTTGTTCCTTTTATTAAAATTTGTATTTTTGAATACATGTATATTCAGGGTTTACAATTAGCCATGGAAGTCAGTCCTGCGGGTCCAATGAGTACTTCTTAAATCCTTTAAGAAGGAAGAAGAAATGGAGAAAGATGATACATCTGCGCTGCACACACAGTGCTGAGGACAAAGAGGAAGAGGCAGCTGATGACAAGTAGATATGAGAAGAAGATATGAAGCACGACCTCTGCTATGCACTACATTGCAGACGACATGAGCAGATGAACGCGACGATACAGATGTTAGGTGCTACTAGCAAAAGGCCAAAAAAAAAGCCGTTGCCAATGAGGGGAGCCTTTTTGAGGGCTACCAAGTCCTGCAATTGGAATGCGTACACTTGAATCCCTTAACGAGCATTTTCCTACACCTCTCAGAAGACAATAAGACGAGATTCAGAGAGCGCACAAGTGCAAACCCCATCTCGATGAGAAATTCCACAAGAACATGCCTGCCCAAAAGCAAGCGGAAGACAGAAGATTTTTTATTTTTTTATTTTTATTTTTTTTAAATTAATGTTCCACATGACTTACACTA
>JAHPZR010005065.1:17500-25000 GCA_019787425.1 Platygyra sinensis
TGTTTTCTAACAGACACAGAAAACCTCAAGTCATTCCTTAAAACAGCTACAGGTTTGTACCAGATCTTCGAGTGGCTTCACGTAAGAGTCCTTTTGACCAGCAGGCCCCTCGATTTCTATTCCAAAAAGAACGCAAATTTCTTTTAGTTGTGCAACTTTAAATTTTGATTTTAGCATGCCACGCTTTGTAAGGCCACAGATGTCATGGCCATTGTATTCAATTGGATGCTTCAAGTCGACCTCTTCGTTCACCGCTGTCTGCAGTTCTTGCAGCTGTCTTTCTGTTTCCCACGCTTGAAGGTCTTCCTCACTGATGACTTCATCTTGCTAGTTCTCCGGGTGCTTTTTGCTGATGTTGTGTTGCTGCAAGTCATGATAAATAACTGGCAATTTGCTTGGCTGTTCGCCATTCTTCTGGAGCAAAACAAAGCTTACCACTCTCGTCCCTAGCAACTCTCATTTCCTTTGCCACCTTTGCTGGATCTTCTTTGTTTCCTATTGGTAACATACTCAAGTAACTGAATCACATTTGACACCCTACTGACAAAGTTTTTAGTTTCTCAAATGTTTAATTTAAAGATTTTAAATAGTAATTTTATAGTTCCACAGCATATTAGATTGTTCTGAACAGTTGAGATCAATAGACAAATTTCGATATATTAAAATTCAGCCTTAGACAGTGGACATCAGCTCGAGGCTCTGGGGAATAACAACAGAGTTTGTGGAGTTAAACTGGCCCCTGGAGCCTCGTGCTGAAGTCAATTGTTTTCGGCTTAATTTTAAAATGCCAAAATTGGGCTATTGTACTGATTTTTTGACATGTACATCAAACAAACAATCCGGTGAAACAGATGACGTGAATTATAAACTCACGTCCACTGCACACTATGAACCACCGCTTCAACGTACATTTTACTTTGAACTAAAGGACAATGGCTCAGAGGATGGGAATTCTACGGACGAGGACCCTGTCAAATAAACTAATACTCAAGTCAAATTCCAATAAATGTATTGCTCTAGCCAATAACTACAAAAGAAGCCGGCACAAAGAACCAATCAGCATTCAAAGCTAAAGCAATTACAACAGCGCAGCTACAATGGGCGACAAAAGTAGTTGAGACACTTTTAGGAAAAGACGATTTTCGATTCTTAAACATTTGTTCCATTTTATTTGCATCTAGCGTTAAATCTCTGATACCCCCGGCCCCCCAATTCAATGTTGTGTAGGCGTTGTGGTCTGTGCAATCGAAGAAATAGAAAAATCAACATTGTTGTGGGGGAAAGGGGGGGAATGTTTCCAAGACGCAGAAAAATCGAATTTTAGTGCCCAGTGTATCAACACTTTTGTCGCTCATTGTCTGAAACAGTAAATTTGTTTCTGGTACAATAGCCGGTGTACTACTTAATTGAAATGCCTGCCGTCGCTTTATTCCAGGATTTGGGTTCTTCGTATGGAAAAATTATGGCAAGCTTACTCATCAGTTCCAAAATTTAAGGAAATTATCGCTTTTTTTGGAAGTGTAATCTTGCGTGACATTCGTGCGTGACATCGCCAATTTAGGGTGTTGGTCATCTCCACCTTATTTCTCCCCGAAAAAGGAATGAAATAAGAGAGTAATTGTTGAATTACAAACTTCCGGTGGTACTCCCAAAGTAGGCTATCTTGGAGTAATTCAAACAACCGCTGTGCAGAAAAATCAGCGATAAACCACGGTCAACCACGGGTAACCATGAACTGACTAAATCAATATTAATAGTATCCTTTTAACCATCATTTGGTTACCCGTGGTTAATCGTGGTTACCAGTGAAAAAACTGCATTTATCTGCATTATGTAATCGTTTTTCCAAGCTGAACTGGAAAAAAGAAACAAAAACTTTGTAGAATAGGAATTAAAATGAGACACTATGTTATAAAACTAACTTTTGGGCTCAGAAGGCACGTTTTTATTGGTTTAGCGACAGCTGACCGTGAGTAATGGCATCATTTTTACATCATACTTGCGTGTTAGAAGCATTCCGTTAACAGCATTGTGTTGAGCGGACAAAATTACATAAGATCACTTGTTTTATCACGCTTTTGTACTTCATGTCATGACTTCTCAATGTTTTATCAATGGTGAAGCGTTAAAAATGGAATAAATTAATTAACTTTTCGATGCAAAAGGTTTACCAATGAGAAACCGTTGGAAACTCGCCCAGTAAAAGTGTAAAAGCACTAAAACCATCGGTTGATATAAAATTTGATGTGCTCAGTGCAATGCCGTTATCAAAATAATATATACATGTTGCTGTGACGTCATTATGAGGTCATCTGTAATGGTAAAGTATTGTATTAAGGTCAGACATAGAGAGATTTTTGCCAAAGAACGATGCAATTTCTGTTTTTTCGTCAAAATATGACAACTGAAAAGTGAAAGACTTGTAGCCATCATGTCATAGTGAGAATTGCGTTGAATGAAAGTGAGGTAGACACCCTTTGAACACTTTAAAAGAGAAAAAGTGCGATAAACACCACCCTGAGGGCTAAATATGGATCCATTTATTAACGAGATACACCAGGTTTCGTCTTTGTATCGGAATTTCGGTGAGAAAAAAACACTTCCCACCTTTTCTTTAGTCAGGAATCACTCTGAACCACGCATTTGGTCGCTTTTGTAAAAATAAAGTTGCTATAGCTTAGATATATAAAGGAAATCGCTACAATTTGCATAAATAGCCTCCAGACAATGGGCGACAAAAGTAGTTGAGACACTTTTAGGAAAAGACGATTTTCGATTCTTAAACATTTGTTCTATTTTATTTGCATCTAGCGTTAAATCTCTGATACCCCCGGCCCCCCAATTCAATGTTGTGTAGGCGTTGTGGTCTGTGCAATCGAAGAAATAGAAAAATCAACATTGTTGTGGGGGAAAGGGGGGGAATGTTTCCAAGACGCAGAAAAATCGAATTTTAGTGCCCAGTGTATCAACACTTTTGTCGCTCATTGTAGTACCAAGCGCAAGGAAATACATGTGAGCAAGTCACGGTCGGCGGGTTCTGCTTCTCACTGGCTTAAAAAGTGGTGCAAGTTTTACTAAAATTGGAATTTGGCATAAGTATATAACTGTAACAAAAGATGAGATAAAGTGGCCTTGAACAGGCCATGCCCACAGCTTCTGGCGGTAGGCTTCGTACACTTTGAAATGGTCGCCAAAGGGGTCCTTAAGAATGTTTCTTGCCCTCAATTAAGCATCCTCTGTCTGGAGTCCAAGTAATCCGTTGATCATCGTCTGGGCCTTTCCTGTCGTGTATTCGCCAAGATAGTAAAGTTTGTGACTGGGCTTCACTGCATCTTCCTCGATTAGGGCGTCAAAGGCACTGGACCACTTTAGGTATTCAAGAATGTTTCCACTGAAGACAGGTGGTTTCGGAATGGGTAGAGTCATTTTCTTAAGGAGCTGAAGCTGCTGTCGCTGAATTTCGGTATTTTCTTGCTGCAGTTTTTGTAACTGAGAAGAGAGTTGCGTCTCAATCAAAGCTGGAGAAAAAACTGGAGCGTGCGGGTTCATTTGATTTTTTCAGGCTTCTTCTTTCCAGTTGCTTAAATTGGAAAATTTAGTGCAATGATCACTCTTTACATTCATCTACAACTGCAGTACAAATATGAATTATTTCATATATACTTCACATCATTTCACTGCACGGGAAAATATGAACTCAATAAATTGACCTTGCTCCCAATGTGTGGCTTCATGGCTCAGTTGGTAGAGCATCGCACCGCTATCGCGGAGGCATGGGTTCGAATCCCGTTGAAGCCCTGATTTTTTTCAGGCTTCTTCTTTCCAATTGCTTAAATTGGAAAATTTACTGCGATGATCACTCTTCATATTCATCTACAACTGCAGTACAAATATGAATTATTTCATATATACTTCACATATTTTAATAGAGTTGAATCCTTTTTTGAGTCACATCACAAAAAGGGGAGCTCTATTTTGAATTTCTAAAAGGAGATTGTTCAAGAAAGGGAGAACTGTGTGAGACATGTAAGGAAAATGGGTGGATAGGTCCCAACTTACTGAAGCGCACACCACATCCTTACCCAGATGTCACACAACTCCCTTCCTATCACTACCTCTAAGTAGGTAATATCGCTGTTCATAACTGAGCACCAGATGATTTCCAACCCTGTGTGCAGTTACGCAAGCTTTTCGTTGAAGGTAACATTAAATGTGGCAATAATGACAAAATTGAAGCATTTTCTAAAAAATACATTGTCAGCCCTGATCTGGTGAAAGAATATCTTGAGCACCTTACGAATATAGAAGTGAGAAAAAATATGCGCCAAGAAGAAAAGCATCAGGCAAAGAAAGATGAAGAAACAAAAGGTTACGGTGACTATAACTGGGAGGAACTCTACAAATCGGGAAACCTGAAAAAGCTGAAGGTTGCTGAACTCAATAAATATATTTTTCACCACAACTTATGAAGGAGAAAAATGTCAGAATCAGAAAATTTTAACCTTCTGTCAGCTCACATCAGCAAAGGTTTATGTGAAAGGATCTTGACATTGAGTGCTGCTAAAAGTGCAGCAATAAAAGACTCAGACTGTTGTTATTGTGAAACTTAACGTGTGCGTTTGACCGTTGCTTTTTGAATTTTAATGTATGCACACTACTCAGAATATTTAATTGAGCTCTTCATTGGTGATAGTGATTTTCTTTTGTTACTGAAACTATTGTTTTTCGTTTTAATTTTAGTTTATATACCTTATTCTGTTATACTTTTATTTTGTGTGTAACCTGCAGAGATCGATTAAAGAAAGGGATTTTAACATTTCAAGAATATTACGGACACCCAGTCAGAGGATGATGATGTCCGTGTCAGCAAGGACTCGGAAAGTGAAGATGAACTACTACTGGAATTTGGGGATGCAAGCAACTCAGACGAAAATGATTGAAAGGACAGCGAAGTGAAGAGGAAGATGAGTTGCCTGAAGGGGCCAGGGTAAACCCTTATAGCAGAAAAGTAGGCAATTGGAGGTTGCGTTATTCTAGCTAACAGGTGCGTCTGTGTGAGGGACAACAGGATCGTTGCACAATCCAGCCACATGTTTGTCAGGAGGAAGGGGTGGGTCACAATAAATTTTACTGCTTCCTGGGGGAGGGTCACATTTTTTTAAAAAAATATAAAGGGAGGGCTGAGAGATTTTACATTCATGCTCATAGGGATTCCTCCGGCCCACCCCCCGCCCCCTCTTCTAAAAAATGAATGCTCCCTAAGAATAAGAAACATTGCATTTATTTTCTGCATACAAAGAAAGGTAAAAGTATGTTGTGTAAATTTTAGGGCTGAGAGAGTTTACTTTGAAGTACACATTTTTCAGTGAAAAAGCTTATGACCAACTGACCATAGTGAGTGAGGTCAAAGACGTCAGGTCATCATGTTATCTCTACCTCCCATGTGGTTCATCCCTCGCCATATCGAACAATTAGGGTTGACTTAAAGGATAGCCTCTCTCTTTTCACCAGTGGTGTGCACTGTCTGCTTTGCCTTTGCTATTAGTTTTCTGCAGAGACTAGAGCATCATCATCCTTCTCTATTGACAGATTACCAGGAAATAGCACCTCTGTGTTTAAATTAATGCTGCTTTCTTCTAAGGCATTAGAAAAGCTGGGCATCAAATATCTCTTATGATATTTTGCATTTTGTGGCCTGATAACATGGCTGTCATTTGTGACACACGTCTCACACTGAATTGGCTTGAATGTTAATTGTCCGAAGAAAGTACTCAAGCTACTTTATTGGAACTTGATCGCAATTCACCTTAATCCATTTCCCGGGCTGGGCATCAAATATCTTATATGATAGTTTGCATGTTGTCGCCTGATAACATATCGCTGTTGTTTGTGGCACTCGTCTCGCACTGAGTTGGCTTGAATGTTAATTGTTCTAAGACAGTACTCAAGATACTTTTTGGAACTTGATTGCAATTCACCTCAAACCATCTCCCATAAAACAAAACAACAATGAAGAGATTGAGGTTAAGATGTTCGAATGAACTTTCATTATAACACAAGAAAAACAAAGCACCTGAGAGAATAAACAAGTAAAAACAGTAGTGATACAAATAACATAAAAAAAGATGATGATCCGGTGTACCCAGGTTGGGCATTGTACAACGCTTCTTACTGCTCTGTTGCTGCTGTTCCCTTTCTTTCTGTTTTCTTTTCCTATTACCTGCAGCTCTAGCATTGAAATTTTCTTGTTGTCCTCATTGTCCGAGGCAATATCTTAAGATTCGTATTCTTGAACTGCATCCCAGCCGGCTTCACTCGAGTCTGCAAGTTTGATAAGCTTCTGTCTCTTGTGCAGCAGCATTTGGCTTGGTCTGTTAATTGTCACCTTGGGATCCTTCTGGGTGTTTGCTTCTTTGATTTGTCCAGCCATTTCTTCAAGCTTGGCATTTAAAACAAACTGCTTTTGGTTACTTTTAAATATGAACTTCTCTGCCTGTAAATCAATTTTCTGTTCATATTTGAGTTTTTTGCCTTTCTGTTCCAAACATTTTTGAGATATGTCTTAAAGAGAGAGAACACTTCTTCAAATCCTTGCGATGTGGGAGGATCTATAAGTGGATTGCTGTTAATATCTGCCTCTTCATTAAGAGCGTTTGGTCCGCTTCCAGGCATGGCTTACAAAACAAACAGGATGAAAGGAGAATACAGTAAAGCTCTATTGGTGATGTGAGAAGTGACAGAGGCATACCAAACTATATACCAGTACATGTTGACACCTTATTCTTGTGTGGTACAGAAAATCATGCATACTTGACAGTTATTATGTAACAGTAATGCACACGGAGGTGAGATAGCAAACAAAGTGTGAACACTGACACTTCCGTAATTAACTCCTGTAGAAAATAAATTTTTTACTCTTGGTGTGAATTTTGCTGAGAAGTAAATGTAATACAATGTAATTATTCTCCTTTTTTCAGAAGAAAAAATGTTTTAAGTACATGTGCAGTGTATTGTTGAACAAGGACCATCCATCACTATTGGAGGACTTAATTTCTAAATGGGTCCTTACAACTTAACTCCCAAGATCTGATTAGTAATTGTTCATGCTAGCTACTTTGGGGTTATGTAAAAATAACACCTTATAGCTGATATGTTTGTTTCATTTTCATTGAACTCGCTATCTGTTTTCTGATTGGCGAAAGCGTACAGCGAGTTTTGAAAATAAGTGCCTGTAAAGTCATAAGCTACAGTTTATACAATAATCATGTCAAGGACACTCTAGGTCATGGGTAATCATGTCATGTATGACCGTGATGTATGATTTGTAAGGGTAATCATGTCAGGTTTGCGTGCTTTGTGTTGCCGTTAGTGAAGGGCAAACATTACATTTTTCATTCAATGTATAATAAATCAATTAATAGATCAAGGTTTATTATTATTATTATTATTATTATTATTATTATTATTATTACTATTTAGCTCTTATTAACCGAGCAGGAG
>JAHPZR010005065.1:30000-52394 GCA_019787425.1 Platygyra sinensis
GTATTCAAGACTAGACTCAGGTGAATGTTTTGTCATGTCACACGTGGTTCTATTTATTTACTTCAAGCATGTAAGCCCAGATCACATTAAATTCAACTTGCTGGTATCTGGGATTTGCCGTTGCTTTCAATTAACGGCCAATAACAAGTGAGTAAATAGGACTTATGGTAATGAATATGTTTATTCATAACCCACTTTATGGTTGTATGTTTACCGAGAGGGAAGCTTCTTTTGTTTTTGGCTGACATTAATTTGTGTCTCTTAATGACATGTGTAGGGTACTTTGCAATTATTGGTTCTCGGCTTATAGCTGAGTGTTTGCGGCCATTTTTCAGTAAAATCTACCAGCTGCTGATGTAAAAAAGTTTAGGGTCTCGACTTATAGCCAAGATTGGCTTATAGGTGAATAAATACCGTAACTGCTGTTTACTGCTAGCACAATATCACATCTGGCTTGCTAAAACAAACAAAACTTTACCCCACTTTGAGCATTATCTGCTTCTTCTGAAATCAAGATACAAGCTGGAGACAAAAGGTGGTGACAGGAAAAAATGGGAACCTCTTGCAGTGTATTTGAGCTTTAAAAACTTCTGCAACTCAACTGGCTATTTGTATGACCCTACTCTCACAAGACGTAATTGACGCTTTCTTTTCTAACCTGAAATAAGACTCTCTTTAAGGCTTAAATTAGCGCCGATGGATGGTAAATATTGTAGCTTGGCCTGTACTAGTATCAGCTTTGTATTGCTTCGTTTTATTTTATTTTGGCCCTGTCTGTTTGTCTGATTATTTTGTTTCTGTTTCCTATTACTCGACAGTTTGGGTTGCACACAAATTTACCTGGTAATCATGGGTGGAAAGTAGTATTTAGCCTCTCGATGAGCCCATTCAACCAAAGTTCATAACCCTGCTTACTGATAGAATCTAGCACTTCTCTGTGTTTTGGTAGAACTGTTGTCTAGCCTTTGCAATGTTTGAAAACTGTGTTTTTCTGTCGTGCTTTTCTCACACATCCTTGTTTGCACTGTAATAGCTGTTAAAAAATCTCCCAAAAAGAGGGCAATCCCATGGTAAATGTCAACATGTTTCCTGCGAGAAATGTGCTTGAAATTGCAAAATGCATGAAGTGTACTTGTGCCAGTGTCATGTAATGCGAACTGGCGATAAGCTGCTTTGTGGAAGGTTTCCATGGAAAAATTAGATTCATCAGCTCTGATATCACACCATTCCTTTATGCACGTCTCAAGAATGTCTCTATCCAAGCAAATGTTATCAAAGGTTCTATAAGAACTGATGCATTGGCAGTTCTTGCAACAGACATTTTCTTGCTCTGTGTCCATTGGTACACAAACCTGACACTGGCACCAGGGAGGGTCAGTTGGAGGTGTAGGCTCTTCAGGTATGTTGTCTGCAACTAGCTGTTTAGCAAAGTCCAAACTGCCCCTTCCCATACTCAAAAGTGAACTTATGCAAAGATGACGTCGCTTTGGATGACGTTGAGGACGATAGAAAAATGATGCAATGCGCATGCCTGCATACAAAACTTGATTATCTCTGTCACATTGCAAGCCACTGCCACCATCAGAATCGCTGTTTTCAAGTCATTGCCCTTGCAGGAATGCAGTATACTTTAAGTATACTTTTAGTATACTTATTATGTACTTTCCAAAAAGAAAGTACAGTTGAAGTATACTTCATTTATACTTAAAGAAGAAAAGTATAAATGAAGTACATTTTGTAAATGTACTTCATTTATACTTGAAATGTGAAAGTATACTTCAAGTATACCTCTTCTCTTTTTAACATAGCTGGTAAGTGGCTGTTAAAGTAAAGTATAGTTTAAGTATACTTGTTTCTGCTTGTAACACAAAGAATTAACTAAGTAAATTAAGTAGGGATTGCATTGAATGATTGATACAAGTGTATGACACAGGCAAGGTATGTTTGCTGCATGTCTTTAAAAGTGCCCACTTCACATGGAATCTTAACCTGCATAAACAGTTTCACTACTAGGTTTATTTCAGATACAAATAGCATTGTCAATGGCAGTAGCTGAGGAAGTACATCGACTATTTCTCTTACCCTTGCAAAAATAATTCCCGGAATGCTATTGGAATTTCAAGGATTCGTATAGTTTAGTGTCTAATTGCTGATTCCTTTTGAAAACCTAATGGTACAATATCATTATTATAAATACCAGCAATGTGCACGTGGATATCAAGCTAGGCCACAAATTATGTTTCATGTCTTCGTGCATTAACTTCATCCTTCTCAGGAAAACGTAGATATTTTGAAGCTCTGTAGTAGCAAAGTAGCTTGGGATAACTATGCACTAGCTTCTGCCAATGATTTTGGAAGACTTTCCAGCATTTGGCAGGTCTCTACATTGTGTAAAGATCTCTAAAAAGGCGAGTTCTTTTGTGGAATTCGAACATGCCAGAAATGAGCCGCCATCTTGGATTTTGAATGCTGGTAGACCCTGGGAACGAGTGCTATAACCCATAATGCAATGCTCTGAAAAGGGCGGGAAATTTTGACACTGGGTGAACTGCATTTGTACAGTGAAGCTACATTTTACAGCAGGTCAATTTTACTGAGCTAAATGATGTTCAAAAGCGACAATATCTGGATCTTTTGGCTGTAGGAACAATAATATTGTAAGTATAAAGAATCTTAGACCTTCTGGATTAAGACTTTATATAGTGTTTTTGATGATCACTGCCAGCTGTAATGATTTATGATATCACTACACTTGAACTTGGCAAATTTTGGCAGCCAGGTTTCAGTTTGGATCTCTGTCTTAATTTCTCCTTGGTCATGACCATTTTAGCTTTTAATTGTTGTTTTACAATCATAACTGGAACAAAAACAGATTTGAAAGCTTCTGATAGATCTAGGCTTGAAATTATGTTTCTGTTATGAGCAATTTATTGCGGTGAAACTGAAATTTGTTGCCGTGTGTTTTTCCTCTAGTTGTTGAAGCACAAAAGCTTGAAGTGTTTTCATTCACAAACAGAACTACATCAGTACATGGTTAAAAGCTAAGTGATTCACAATAGTGTCAGTGTAATTCCCATCATAATCAAGCTGTGGGATCTGAAGAAAATAGATATAAGCTGCAGTCTTCAGGGTGAAACTCTCAACTTTGAGTTTGAAGCTAAATCTTTCAAAAATGTCAGTTAGCTAAATACATGTATATATGCCATATCAGAGAAACCTTGAAATTTAGCAAATAAAATCAATTTTGAGTAGAAACAGGATGTTCCAGCTAGTCTTTGATCTAGTGTGGGCCCCTCCTTTGCATACAGACCAAAAATTATATGAATTTTAAATTTCAATAAGTGTAAAGAACGTTAACATTGCATCTCCTGAGTTGACGACATTTTTGACCACCCCTATGTACTCTCTGTCAATTAGAGTGCAGACAATGCTAAACCACATTTGATTTGTTAACTTTAAATTCCATATTTTCATGGTCAAAAAGCTGTAAGTATAATTATGCATCAGTATAGCAAATTCAGTGTTTTTAGTCAGCTCGTGTATTTACACGAGTGTGCATAAAGTATACTTAAAGTATAGTTTTTGTCAAGTATACTTCAAGTATACTTGAGATAAAGTATACTTGAAGTATACTTTTTAGGTGACCAAAAGTATACTACTTTAAGTATACTTCTTCAAGTATACTTAAAGTATACTTTAAGTACAAATTAAGTATACTTTTCTAGTTGTTCAAAAGTATACTTAAAGTATACTACATTCCTGCAAGGGTGCAGCTGTTCAAAATGGCAGAAGATCAAGGGCCAAAGAAAAGGTACGTTTAAGGTGAAAGAACAGTTATTTTGAGCGGTAAAGCACTGAAACTGGCCTTTAATTGTTTATGACAATTTTTTGGCGAAAATTGTGAGTGATGACGTCTTCTAGCTTCTTCAGTTTCTGCATCAGAATATTTAAGCTAGTTGTATTGTAAGTTGTCGCTGTGAACAGTTGGCTGCCATCAAAACAGTTTATGCTTTCTTCTCCCTGATTTTACCTGATATCTTACCTGTGTTATATATTTGCAGTTCTTTGATGAAGTGAGTGAAAAGCACAACATCTTTCTCTGCCAGAAAATTCTATTTATGAAGCCATATCAGTTCAAGGCGGGAAGCCCACGAAGTGAAAACGCATGGAAAAATATTGCGAGTGACCTTTGTGAAGTAAAGGAGATTACCTTCAGTGTCAACCAAAAGTCTGTCAGGGATCGATACCAGCTGTTATCAGAAAAAAGAAGAAAATGAGGGCCCAGGAAGGACCCAGTGAGTCAAATACTGATGAAACTGAATTAGACCAACTACTACAAAATATCGTGGAAGAGTCCCAAGAGGCATCAGAAAATTACGAACAAGACACGAAAGATAAACATGAGAAGGGTTTGAAAGATTGTAAAGATGCCGAAGAAGTCTGTCAGAAGGCTCTAGAAAGTCTCTCCCAAACCAAAAAAAGGCACACCGTGGAAGAGCAAAGCCAATCAAGCAACTTCAGGAAAAGACTCAAGAAGAATGGATCGGAAACTATGCTCTACCTGCAGAGTAAAGCTGCGAACGAGTCTGACTTAAGAAAAGAAGACTCAAAAATGAAGAAGGAAGAAATGGAGCTACAGAAAGAATTGCAGCTGGAAGCAGCTCAAAAACAAGCCTCAGCAACTGAAAATTTGGTTAAGATGCTTGAACATTTTCAGACACAACAGGTAAATGTGCAGCAGCAGTACCAAATGATGATGCAGCAGCATTTGCAGCATTTTTTGTGTGTAATAGAAAAGCTGTCTAAAAACTGATCACAAATCTGTCACTGAAACGTGCTCAGTGTTGAGTGTTCATATTTGTCAAAATGCCCTGTAAGTTTTGGTAGGGATAGATGTCATGTTTAATTCTTACAACTGTTGTTTACTGTTGTTTTAAATGATAGAAGCATGCATTGTAATGATTAATTGGTATTATACCTAGTTGCTAGTTGCAGTGTTTGGTTATGCATACTTGTGTGTACCAAATTAGGCTTTTGATCTCTATTCACATGTATGATCCCTTTCACAGATAACTGTTGTGTTTAAATAAGTAATTGTTGCATTCTTATCATTCTTACCACTGTCTAAAAATTCAAGCAGTATCTAAAAATGCAGCCCCAATTTTTTCAGATAAAATTAAAGGCTTCAGTAGACTAGACACACTGTTATATAAGCTTGTCAAGATACATTCATTGCATTAAAGCATTATATCTGAACAAAAATTTATGCTGTGCAATTTAAAATAATGTTAATGAAGTCTTACTGTTTAAATTACACATGAAGACTGCTAGCACGATATCTGAGAGGTAAAAGTCAGGAGGAAGGGATCTTTTTTCAACCCTTCATTAAACACCCAACTCATCAGAGAGCTTGCTTGCAGGCTTAATTACACTTATCAAAACAGCAAATCCTGCCTGAAAGTGTATATTAGCTCCATTTTTCAACCCTTTTATGTGAACTGAGCAGTCAGATGGGCCAGTCTTGTTTGATTGAGCTAGACATTCAGATCTAAAGGATTCTAAATTTCAAAATGCCATTATGGACACAGAAAGCAAAGCATTTACATCATCTGATCAGCATTTTGAGATTTTTGAACCATTATAACACTGAAATTTGAAGTTCAAGTAAAGTACATGTAATGCTATCAAACTGAGTGTTAAATTCATTTAAAATCCGTTGCAGTTTACAAAGCCAACAATTTTAATGCAAGTATTACAAAAGTATAGGGAAAACTCACTTTTTTCATTATGTATACCTTTGAACAGCACTGGAGTTACAAAAGTTCTGTGCATGTGCTATATCACCTTGTAAAACTGTGAAGCTTCACTCATTATATCTTACAATTATCTCATTGTTACTTTGTTTTCATTACGGCAAAACAAAAATATGGTAAGACAGAACAAAAATTGTTTAAATTGTGACACAATCATATCGATGTTATCCCCATAGTTTAATCCAAAATCTTGTGGCTTTGGTGCTCAACCTTGTGGTAAATTTACTTAAGAAAAGTACTCCTGTAATGAGGGTGGTCCTAAGTTGGAAAAGCTGCTGGTCTATGTGGGATATAAACAGGTTCTAGCATTAGTTAAGAGGGCACAAATAATATACATTTTCCCCACTGCACTTAATCCGCCGCTAAAGACAAGTCACGATTTCAGTGGAAGAGGTAAAATCTATGGACATGAGCATTTCCAGATCCTACTATGTTATTAACAGTCAATCACCGAACTCAGATGCTGAAATTTATTGCACCTGGTCACTTGATGACCACATTTCAAGTGCAATGTAAAATTCACATTCTTGTCCCGTTTTCTTTCAACTTCTTATGCATATTTGTATTTTTGACTATAGGCTGAAATCTAGTCAAAAGGGAACATGTGTATTTGACTGTTTATAATGAGTTTTAGTGTTTCGATTTGCTAGTTGTATTTAACTTTTTTTACGAAAGGCAAAAAGACAAATTAAACTTGCTTGCTTAATTAGACCTGAAAGTAAGTTTCAACTTAAACATGTACATCATTGCAAGAAGGCAGACGTACATGTGCCATCTAGTCTCGTTGACCTCTTTCCTATACTTCAGAATTTAGTTTGCATTTTGCTTGTGAATTTTAATGCCCGGTTTCTACAACCCTGATGGAAAGTCCTGTAGTATAAACGCAGCACTGGTGTTACTACAGTACATAAAACTGTACATGGACATAGTGGCATCATAGAAAGGAGCTCTTTGTCAGAAGCTATATGAGGTAAAGAAAAAACATTACCTAAGTTGAGTACCCTAATCTCTGGTCTAGTTGGCATCCTCTGCATCCAAAACACCGTGCACATGCCTGTTGCTTGTTCAACAACAGGATTTCGGTGAGGGTAATGTAAATCTTAGAATTGACACCTCCCCTCAAATGCTTGCCCCCCTTCCAATAAGCGCCCTCCTATTAGCCAAAATTTAAAAGTGTCCCCCTCTAATAAGCCACCCCCTCATCTCCCCTTGTGTTATCAAAGAGTACTGAGACCTGCTCTTCTTCCCTTGTTTTCTGCAAGCACATTGAAAAAACAAAGGATATGTAGTTTTGGTTCTGTTTAATCACGAGCGAGTAATCAACAGCTCTTGCAAATTGACTGTTGCAACAGATAGTAGTGAAGATCTGGTAATTAATTGGCTAAAGCCCAGCCAACCTCTTGCAACATGCCTGACATGCCTAGATTGGCCTAATGGGTTGTATTACGTAGCTCTTTAAGAGAGCCCAGATCCTTCTGACAGACTTCTGTGGGGCTGACACATCTGTCAATAGAAAGATCTATAGCCAGCTAACACTTTGCGCGGTCCACATTTCAGCATGATCAAGTTCAACATGATCTCAATTGAAAAAAATGCTTTGATTTGAGGATGACAAAACGTTTTTCTTGATGGATTTTTTTTCATTTTTGGAGGTCTTCATGAATTTGCTCGTTTTATGTCTTTTAGATATATCAGCTCAGAGGACTGAAAGATGAAAGTATTCTGAAACCGCTTGATGAGTTGAGAAAGTTGCTGGGATTTCCAGCCAATGAAGACATGGATGCCAATGAATTCATGTACGCTCTTTTAGGGCAAATCCTCAAGGATGAGGTAAGTAACTAAATAGGTATGTAAGTAAAATCCTCTATTTAAACACGATTAGTAGTTAAAGCCAAAAAAAGTTAAGGGGTGGTGTATCTATGAAAATTACATAGTTAACTTGATTTCAAAATATAAAATGAAAATGTAAATGAAATATAAAAATTTCAAACTGACGTAGACATCCAGAAATTTAAATAGGAATTTAATAAAAATCATGAATAAAGACTTTGTCTTTTCAGGTTTTGCCAGAGTATAGGAGCATTTAGCCTTTAACATGCGTTAGTAACGAAAAAAGTATTTTTTGTTTTAAGATCTCATACGACAGATCTTTAGCGGAAAGCTGAACGAAAAGATGATGCTTGACTCTTCTTCAATGGGACAAGTAACTTTGGAACAAGTTGACATTCCAGGTAGATGATCGTGACAGTCTCAACATGCACATTGTTGCACATCAACCTTAGTAAGGCAAAGCCAAACGTCGATATTACGTAGATATCATATTGATTCTGTTACCTGGTTCACAGAAAATGACGTTGAGGATGAGAATCCAGTATATTCCATTGGTCTAACGAAAACTTCCAGTGACATAACACTCCGAGACTTGCTGTCTAAAAAGATTTGTGAAACCCGTTCGGCAATTCCTTTTGATGAATGGAATGATGAATGGAAGAAAAAAGTATCCAGGTAATTTTTTTTATCTTTGTTTATTGTTTTCGTATTGATTAAAGGGATGGCAAATGGTAAAACAGAGACTGTGCGAGAAGGTGACTGATCCCTATGGTGTCTCAGAATAGGCCCTTTGCAGTTTACGATCACATGGTACAAAAACCGCCATGAGCAAGAGAGCAAACCGCCCACTGGGACCTCCAAAGCAAAAGAATATTTAGTTAAGTTGCTTTGTTTTGGAGGTCCCAGTGGGCAGTTTGCTCTCCAGCATGGCGGTTTTTTGTACCATGTGATCGTAAACTGCAAAGGGCCTATTCCTTAGCCTTTACAAGGAAGTCATATCGGGTCATGTATCACTCTTACGGCACTTTTTTGCTTTGCTTCCAGAAGGTGAATCTGGCGCACAGTGCCATAAAAATCAGTTATTTTGACCCTGCCCCCGAAGTTACCATTTTGGCATTAAAAAGAGGAACAAGATCAACAGATAAAAAGGTAATTTTATTACACTAGCTTTTTTTCCTTATGATAAGAATATATTGTTTTAAGAATATGGAGGATCCCACTGGGCTAATTTAACAAGTACATCTTGGGAAAACTGACCCCAGTAGTAATGAATACAGCCTTAACATGAAAAAAATGGATTCGTATGAAATACCATGTAGCTCAGTGAATTTCTGCTGTTGTAGGAAATTAAAATATTCTTGTTAGTGACCCTCTTTTGTTTTTCAACAGTACAATCAACCCATAAAAATACCAAAAATAATTCCAGAGGCTGACTTCACACACCCAGAGGACGAGAGTATCCAACCTGTGCATTCAGGTGGAGGGTGCAGTCTCTTCCTATTTGGAATGATCATACACTCAGAAGTGAGAAACCACCATTATTCAATGGTTGGAGTAAATGACACTTCATGGTTAGCAGAATGTACTGTTTCGGGTGTAACAATACAGTCTTGTTCTCCATCATGCATGAAGCAAAAAAAACGCCCAACATTAATTTGTTACATATGAATTGTAATAAGGAAATCTGTGACAAATACGCCAAAGCAGCTTTTCACATTAAACTTGCATAATTAACAATGCGTTGTTGACCAAGCCGTGGCTGGTTACTAGCTATATATATTCTCTTCACCCTATTCTCGACCGAGATGTGGTTGATGTTAAGGATTGCACAAAAGTAAAACGCACCGAGGTCAATATCCACAAGGACTTCTTGTGTATCCTTCTTTGCAAAAGTTAATAAACAGAGTACATAATATATCACACAAGTAGAAATTGAGAGCAAAGGATCAAACTGTTTAAGTGAAAATTTACTAGCCAGTCAAAACTTTATCTAAATCCTCTGCACAGACACTTCGAAAACGCAAACAATCCACCGTCATTTTGATACCAAGTGCACACTGCTACGCTACTCACTATCTACAACAGAATAGAAAGTGAGTAGCTTAGCCATTCCGAGAAAGGCATTCACGATAGGACGCTAGTACATTTTTACTAAATATATTCTTAAATTCTTGCCATTTGTCCACTATTTAACAGGTATTTCAGGACCATTGGATATGAAGTGATGCATAGCCACCAAGGCGTGTATTGCCAAATAGGAACAACACCCCAAAATATAGCACATTATAAAAAAAATAAAATTCAAAGTAAAAACGATCCTGATAGTGACACATACTCTTATAGAGCACTGTAAAATTCCTCATAAAAACACTTAAATTACATTATGCAATAGTCCAGTTTTTAATAATAATAGTTACTCTAGACAACTTAGTCTGGCATTCCTGAAGGGGTCATCATAGCGAGAGTTTGAAGGCACCTCGGTAACTCTTTTACTCACAAAATTATAGAGTTAATAGCCTTAACTTATTTCTCTACAGTTACGTTCATCTACATCAAAGACTGTGATCCCGTATGAACTATTTGTGCAGAGGTATTTTAGTACGAGTGTAAAGTGCATGGGTGGCATTATTGTCTACGTAATAAGTTTTCAATAGTTTTTGTGTTTTTAGTGTTTAATTTTTGGTGCTATGTTCACCGACCTTCTGTTTCCAAAGACATCGTCTACAACACAAACAAAAGCTCGCTCAGAATAGTCAGTCTAAAGAAAGTAAAGAGACAAATTGCTCACTAGCAGCCTGGAATAATTTGAACACGAAGTTAAACTATTTTATTATCAATGACTTAAAATTTGGTATTTTTATTTCTGTGTTTCAGTTGACTACCAGCAAATTTTTCACAACATGGAACAGTCGACACGTCCTTTTGTCGGCTTAGAGCTTCTGAAAGAGCAATTCCTGAGGTTTGCAAAGACTGCCATTTTAAACCACAAAAAGAAAGCAGTTGGGTTTTCATGTAGAAGACATGAATACATGTCTACACTTAATATTTCAAGGTAACCCAGGCACTGGAACGATCACATATGCTCGCAAAGTTTCAGGTATGTCGATTGCAAAACTCTCTCTGAGCGTGTTGGCCCTTCCTTTCCCAGAGCAGTAACCAATTTTCATTTAAATTTTCAGATATCCTTCTAACACTGAGATGTTTCTTATAGCAGAAGAACAACATTCCTCGTTATTTTTTCTCAAGCATCTCATCGTGCCGGAATCCTAAATCCTGGAATTTGATTGGCTAATCACGCATTCTGTTTTTTCCCTGCTGCACCTAAATTTTGCTCCTAAAAGGTAAGCAGTAATCCTCAATCTTTTGCCTTTTTACACTTCTGGCGACGAGACGTTAATGCAAGCTTATCCATGTTGACTTTAAAATGGCAAGGAAAGTTACTGTAAGTAAATTCAATAGAGTGTTTTGAAGTTGTGGAGTTTGTTTAGCTGTTTGTAGCTCATCGCTGTAATGGTGGGTAATCCTGTGTTTCTATCGCCGTAAATGAAGTGCGAGTCAATTTCAGACAAGTTTACTGCTGTTTTTAGGAGAATTTCCGTGGAATACACTGAATAAATTTTCTGACCTCCTGCTATTTTTTTTGGCAGAAAAGTCTGATTTCAAGTGGTGTTAATAGCAACTCAATAGCAACTGACTGACTGGTGGAAAAAGTTCACACTGCACACAAAATTTCACACTGGAAAAACAATTCTGGAGAATTTAACTGGTGAAATAAATGTAACTATCATAAAGTAGATCAAAAGAATATCTGTCCTTTAATACATCTTTGTCTGAATTACCTGTACCTGAATTACCTTTGTACCTGAATTACTTGCTCATTGTGAAGAATTGTAACCTTGGAAAAATTTTTTACCTTGAGCCTGAAAATGCTGCCCTCGGCCTGCGGTCTCAGGCAGCATTTTCAAGCCCTCTGTCACAGTTTTTCACCATATGGACTGGCCCTAAACCGGCAAATAGCATATATATGTTATCTTTGGACCTTTGACTTCAGTGGAATATTTTACCGAGTCTTCTATAAGAACAAGCCCACCTGAATAATCTTGACAAACCTGTACAATGCATCATCTGTTCAGTTTGAAAAAAGATAAAGAGAAAAGTTATCAAGGTACAAAGGGACCTCATGGGTCAATACCTTGGCTCAACAGAGGAGAAGACGTCAGCAAAGATAAAAAAGGCAAAGCATAGAGTTCTTTTTGTCAATGAGGCATATTGTCTAACACCAAGAAGCATAAGTGTGCATTATGGACGGATTGTGATTAACCAGCTGATGGCCATAATGGAAAAAGGTGATACAGTCATGATTTTCGCCGGTTATCCCACCCAAATAAAGGAATTTTTGAGTGCTAATCCAGGTCTGAGTTCAAAAATAAAATATAAATTCACTTCCCCCAATTACTTTGTGCAAGAGATGGCAACCATTCTTGAAAATGAAATCAGGGAGACTGGATATGGATATGAAGGAGAAACTAGCCTTGCTGACATACTCAAAAAAGAAACAACAAAGCAGGTTTGGAATCAGCAGAATGGAAGGCTTGCTAAAAATATTTTAGGAGAGGCCATCATAAATTTAAGCAGCCGTCTTTTGTTTGAGGACGACGGTGCGAGGCTCATGACCCTAGGAGAGGAGGACATAATCCATGGGTGTCAGGCTTTTTGTGAGCCAGTTGAACCATGCCAGGATACCACAGGAACCAGAGTTACAGAGCCAAAATGATGGGTTTTTATACCTTGATCGATTTTATTTGACAGTATAGAGTTTTTTTATACCAATATACTAGAAAAATAGTTGATAACAGCAAAACTGAATTTCTAGCAGAAATTATTCTATCATGTTCTTTGTCTATTCAGAGTGACATCGTAGGCTAGTCTCCCTGTAAAGTTTAATATACAATGGCAGTTTTCAGCTATTGTTTCAGTTCTAGAGTGAAGAAACATGAAAACTAGACTGAACTTAGGCCATAGTCGGCCGTTATCGTTTGGCAATTGAATTAGGAGTTGTGTTGTACAATTATCTTATTGTAGGAATGTAACAAAGGATGTTAATAACGCGAACAAAATTTACGTGTTTTGAAATTAGCACGAGTTTTTGAAAAGTTTTGAAAAGACACTAATTTGATATTTTTCACACGTATTTTGTTCGAAAATAACAACTTTCAACAACAAAATGTGCTCTTTGTATCCAGAAAAAAAACACAAGGTAGCCATACAAACTAGGACTTCCTACTGTCTCTGTTATTCATCTACAAAGACGTAGATGAATCGTAGCTTTGCTGATAATAAAGGTGTCTTAAAATAACGTTTCAATTGAGGTTATTTTAAATCACAGTAAGGTATATTTTGATACATAAAATTAACAGAATTTTTGAAATTTGCGTTACTTAAATACATTTTAAATTTCCTATAATAGAGTATTTGATATCTGGTCCAGTAAAAAATGATACAATTGTGAAGTAAACAACCAGAGAGTTCTCATGTTTCAAAAAATCCATCGCATTAGGTAGTTCACCTTAGCTTGTAGTAATACTTTTATTCCATGATGCAACCGAATTAATTGGTAGCCTGAAAACTGCTTGCTATGTTGATATTGGTTATTACCTGAATTTACTGAACTTCTTCTACATTACTCCTAACTAGTTCACCGGGATGGAACAATTAGGCTTAATTTTCCCAGATACATTACAACTCTCTTTCTGAGTACTGAACTTGATGTTTGTCGCGAAAATTATTGCATGACTAGTACTTGGAAGATTCGCGAATATGCTAATTTTGTCTTGAATCTTCTAGCATATTTAATTAGTGCTGTATCATCGTGATTCAGTAATTCTGTTTTAAGCCATTTACCTCTGCTGCTGTAAATAGTTTTTTATTGTAATGTTACTTTATTTGGTATAGCCGGAAAGTTCTAGAATCTTTTGCTATAAAGTATATAAGTAAATCAGTGTAGTTCTTAGATGGTTTTATTTCCCAGGAGTGTTTAGAGAATAATCTCGTGACTCAGTAGTGTTTACTGAAGTGTGATGAAGGTCGCGTGTAAAGCTTGGAGGCTTTGAAGAGTGACAGAGGTCGTGTTTGTTAAAGTGTAACAGAGAGGTTACATGGATATCAAGGCAGAGGCCGTGTGTTTATACAAGAGTGACGGAGTTCAAGTGTAGTTATGAACCTAGCGTGTGCTTGTTGTGAAGTCCTGTGTGGAAATACTGCGTTTGTGTGGAATAAATATCCTTGTTGTGTTTTCCGACATCCCTGAGTTCTGTTTGGACTACAAACTACCTACCACTAAAAACTTGGAACTTGCAACAATGTTCAAACCTGCATACCAGTAAAATATTTATCTACAGCTGAACTAAAATAAGCCAAACGCTGCAAGCAATAATGTCTTGTGGTAAAAAGGGTTTTGACAATCGATGCAGGGTTAGTACCTGGAACTCTTTCTGCAATTCAGTGATGATACTTGCCAATAAAATCAAGGTTTTATCTATTGTGACTTTTCCTTTTCATCACATGACTGAGATAATCACTTGTAATTTTCTGAAAGGAGGCAAACTGATCATTAAGCAATAGAGGATAATACATGGTGGTGAGAATATATCAATTTTATGTTTGAGTGGCAAGAACAATATCTCGCGAGTGAGCACAGTGAGCAAGTAAGATATTATTCTTGCCACGAGAACAGAAAATTCATATCTCCGAGCTAATGTGTAATTTTCTTTTTATTATATAAACATACTGATGATGGCATCTTTGATGATTTTCCGAAAATTTCCGAAGATCCTCCTAAATTATTCCAAGGTACCAACGAATTTAAGTACAATTTAAGTACAATTTAAAATTAAATAACAACCTTGACATCAGTGAAATCATTGATATCTTCACATGTGAGGATATATCATTTTTATCAGTTTGTTACCGCTCGGTATACCACTGACTTTTATGTAATAAAAGAGAATTTTGAAGTATCCAGCATAGATGAACATAAATATAACACCAGTTAATGGGAAAACAGTATGTTTTAGGATAATGTATTTTAACATGGAAACGATTATTAGTATAGTATGAATGCGACTGACAAGAATTACCTTGCACTTTGTGGAGGTGGGTCGAGGATATGCGCCACGCAATCTATCGCACATAGGTAGATATCTACTCCGAAATTTGAGGATCAATTTCTAGAGTAAGGATTTGAAGTTGCCCCTCATTCAGAAGGCAATTTGGTTCTAACAAAGTCACCGTGTTATTTTTGTTATTGTCAGGTGCACTCATAGCCAGACTGCCACTTTCCACATCAGACAGTTAAATCTGGACTTGTAATATCCTGAACAGCAGTGAACCCACCATAATTGTCACTTAAACACACCAGCTATCCATATCTGGTAAGGAGATCGGTTCCCTTCTGTACTTACACCATGGTGGTTCCAGCCTAGCCGAAATTCCTCTAATGCCCAGCCTTGAAAGAAACACATTGTGAAGACAGAACACATCTGTATTATTGGATAGGTCTAGAAGCCCTTTGCTTTCCATAAAATTGAAAGCTGTATAGAAGCTACACAGGCAACATTGTGTGGTGTCTCTATGGAACCTCTCTATGCACTGATTGTGGGCAGATGAACCTTGTATACGAGATCCACGATTTGGGCCCCTCCTTGATTCCATGAATCTCCCCACTTCTATGTTTTCACCCCCATAATAAGAGCGAACATGTGATAAAATTCCATATCTTCTGATGCTGTTGAGAAAGCTTGACATTACCTTTTCTGTTTCATTATTTTGTTACACATTTCAGAAATACAACAAGTCTTGAATAACCATCAATCCCACCATGAACGACAAACCCCCAGTGAATGAGTTTGTGGAGTCCATCTATGTGCCACAGTGCGTTTGGCCCAGGAACATTGTACTAGTATCTGGAGTGCATAGTCCCCCAGTGGAAAGCAGTATTGATCAGGTCAATGCAACAAGTAATGTCTCTTGCGCAATATCAAGGAACATGTATACCTCTAGAACAAAGGATAACCATGACCATTCTCTTCTCACAATTTACAAATTGGGCTTTTATGCCAGACACCTGTTGTTCAAGATCCACTTTGGAAATACTTGAGAATCGATTTTCTTGAAAATTAAAATTAACCTCTTTTAGTCCTCGCCATAGGGTTGTATGTGACACACAACATGTGGTAGATCCTTGTCCAGGTAAATTGCTAGCTTTGAAGATAATTTATCTGAGTTAAGTTAATGAGTAGACCTCCTGACACAACCATTATGATTCACGAGGATTTCAGAAAATGTCAAAGGGCTATAGTCGGCGAAGTCAATTGAAAATAACTGTTGCTCAACATCATCAATCAGGCATGGTATTGAATTGCTCAGTCGCTTGACGTTCACTCTTACATTTTCAGAGACAGACATGGATGTCTACAGTAGCTCCAATGATGCTTTCGCAAGCAGTTCAATTAGCCTGTAGCCAGACAAGAAAATCTTGCAGCATACTTGAGTCTGACGAATGAATTCTACTTTCCACTTTGCCACATGTGCGTTCCACTTATTCTAGGAATATCACCCGCGCTAGGGCTCGTGCCTTCATCACACGATAACAATGATCAGGCGGTAGTTTGTCAAAGGGGACCCGACGAGAAATAATTGATTTCAATAATTTACTTTATCGCAGTAATAAATTGACATCCGGGTATAATTTGTTTCAACACGGCAGTAAACTAACATCTAGAAGAATTTGTTGCAACAGCGCAGTAAATTGATATCAAGGTAGAATGTATTTCATCACAGCAGTAAATTATTATCAAGGTAGAATTTATTTCATCTCGGCAGTAGATTTATATCAAGGTAGAAATTGCTTCATCACAGTAGTAAATTGATTTCAAGGTAGAATTTCCTTGATCAGAGCAGGAAATTGACATAAGGTGGACATTGTTTCATTAAGGTAGTAAATTAACATCAAGGTAGAAATTGCTTCATCATGGTAGTAAATTGATATCAAGGTAGAAAAAGAAAAATCTTGAGAAACTGATATAAATATATACCTCACCTTACTGAAGCCATTGTATATCCCTGAATCTGCACTGGTAGGTTGTCCCTCGCCATGGCCAACTCCCAGGGCAGCACTGTGGGATGTACATGAACCTGAAGTGACCCAAATCCTGAGGCGTATTAATAATAATAAGCCATTTCCGACTTGCCTTTTAACTTTGTTTCAGAACAAGTCCTGGTGCACAACCTTTCATGTAAAAAATGAATTGGATTTGCAAGACAACAAACATTAAAGCAAACTCATTTCCATATGAATGGTTGTGCAGCATGACTTGTCCTGAAAGACTAAGGTACTAGTAAACAGGCAACTCAGGAATGGCCGCTTAAGTTTTGCGATACATGAATGCACTCCAAGAAAGTGGATGAAATTTACTAAGAAATTCGAAACACTTTATCTGAACCTGTTATTTGATAATTATTGTATTGGAACTTTCAATATTCTAAGAATAGTTCTCTTATTAATTATCTCCAGATAAATGGTATTTCATCTGCATCCTATCAGATTTGGTGAACATTTAAAATAGTTATATTTTATGCCATAAAAGTTATAATTTACTTTTACTTTCCTCTTTAAATGGCACACTTCATCATGTAGTATTTTTACCTTCACCTTTAGCCGGAGAGCTCCTCTTGCAACTCTTGAAAACTCTCCATAAGTGCAACTGTGGGAACTTTTTGAGTGCTTGTTAAATTAAGGGGCTCAAAGCTGTCAAATTCATCTGCTTCATAGTGGTTTGTACTTAAACGGACATCTTGAAGCAAGGATGAAAATGAAATAGGTGGTGTGGAATTGAATAATGGTGGAGGTGGTGTAAATTTTTCATGAGTGCTCTGCAGGGATGAGTGCAGTTGTTGAAATGGGAACTGAACTGAGTATAATGGATCATGTTGTTGTTGTTGTCGGTGGTGCTGTTGCTGATGTTGTTTGCTGTTGCATACATGTACTTTGAAGTTGGCTTCTCCTAAATGGCCTTGATCCAGTGTCTTGCAACATTTTTAAAGACCTCGCTGCTATAACAGCCTTGATGCACTCTTCTTGAGCAGACTTCTAGGCATATTTAGAGGCATTAATAAAGTATGAGGAAAATTTAAAATAACAAATGTGGTTATAAAAAGGAGGCATGCATTTAATCTTCCTAACAAAGTTTATAAAGCGAGTCCAGATTAATGCAAAACCTTCATGGACTCTTCCTGACATAATTGTGATAACTACAATCAATCAATGTTGGAAACTAACGCTTTCTATTTATATGACAAAGCCATTTACAATCTGTTTAAACGGCTCATGCAAGTGTTTAAATGTTTTGCTTATCTGTTTAAAAAAATTTGTATCTGTTTAACGCTTTAACAAAAATGTTAAACAGTTTGCTCTTCCATTTAATGCCTTAGGGAAAACGTTCAAATGGTTTGCTTATCCGTTTAACCCATTGACTCCTGCATCAAACTGTCTGCCACCAGAGATTTCCTGGCGTTTTTTAAAATTATTTCAGAGCAAGCAAAAAATAAAGAGTGTCTAGAAAACGACGACCTACGATGACCTAGAAAACGACGACCTAGAAAATGATTTGACATTTTTTACTCCAATTTTTGAGGATGGATCTCAAACCTTCATATGGGTCCACAACTTTCTGAGCCAAATGTACCACCGTGCAAAGAAGTCTCTCTATAATAAAACAACGCAAAGAAATAAAGAACACCTTGTATTCACAAGCTTAGGTAATTTAAACGATATATCATTTGTAATATAGATTTAACCATCTAACGGGAATATAAAATGCATAGATACCTTCATATCAAATCGAATTTAAATTTCACGCAACTGAATTACTAAAACTCAGTTGGTGAAGCACTCATGTCGCGTCATCCACAGATACATGTGTAATATTAAACTTGCTAAATGTTAAAGATTATTTGCTGCAGGTCTGACAGTAGTTATTTTAAAATAAAGACATCTAACTCCCCTCCTCCAAACAAGAATAATAAATGTGTAGGAATGACTGGTTGCCAATAGATCGGTGCCCTTATGATCTTTAGGAATAAAATCAGTTTACGGCCCTCATGGGTTTTCCTCACAAGTTCACGGCTGATCAATTAAAAAACACACAACTTAATGCAAATTGATCCTTTACCAGGGGTTTTACTCTCCGCAAGATCAAACTAATGAACACCGAAGTCACAGTGTTTATGGCGGGAATGTCAAGTTACCAGTTTGCGTTCGCATAATTAAATAGTAAGTGTAAATCATCACAAAAAGTTTGCAATAGTAACTAGTCCTCACTGATTCAAGCACAATGAATTATTATAAAGTTTACATTACCTTTGCAATATATGAAGGTACGATGAAACGATTGATCAGTGGATGTTAGTAAAGTAACGAAGTAATGAGTAACAATGTAACGAGAAAAAATTCGAAGGGTCAAGAATTCTGAAATCTTTTAAAAATATGTAGAATCGATTAAAATTGTGTTTTAGTATTGATATATAAATAGGAACTACAAAACCAATTTACAAAGCAAGTTTGATGACCCATAAGCTCAAAACTAAAAGTTTTAAAATAAAACATTGTGTCTAGATACCTGCTGTAGTATTTTACAGTGCGACGCGCCTTACCGTGGCCACCCAACAAACTTTTTCACAAGTTAGCCAATCAGGATACGCAAATTTGATTAACGGTCACACCTCCTTGCAGAGTCCAACAGGCAAGTGACGCAACAACGAATTATTGAAAACATGTTTTGTATTTTATGAAAAAGGACTAGGAAGATATTTGTTGGAGGACTCAGCAGCTTTGTACACATGTAACATTAATTTTATTGGGTTATATATATCCACAATTACGAAAATAGTTATGTGAATTAGTTGTTGATATCAACGACACACCCTCGGATATGGCAATTTTTGTCTCTTCCATAGCTAAGATGTGACATCTGCGCAGAAAGTCTTTCAGTTCATGAAAACAATATTCACAGGTATTCAGATGTGGACAATACAGGGCCTGATAAATGAGTTGGACGCCGTAGTCGTTCAAAAGTTCTCTCAGAACTGGCTCAACAAAGAGACCATGGTGAAAGCCACAATTATCCATCACGACACAATCGCCGCGTTCAAGAAGGACACTTCCGTCAGGGCGTTGAATTTCAACCGCATCTTCAAAAAAGTGAAGCAACTCAAATCCATTGGATGGGCCGTCCAGAATGTTGTGGTAGTCTACGCCAAAAAGTGAGTGGAGCAAGTTGACAGTAAAATTTGCGTTCGAAGCGTATCGTGGAAACTCGATTGCTTTCTCACCAACAGTAGCGTTCCCGTAACTGCGATTTCCAGTTGTTTTTATGACACTTGCTTCATCAAAGAAGTGGATTTGGTGTGGTTTTAATCTAGAAATGACATTGAGATACTCATCTTGTCTGGCAATTTGTTCCAGAGTATTGCTTTCTGATGGTATAACTGAAAGCTTCTTTTTACTCATGAGCAAGTCACGTCTCATTCTTTTGTTTATTCGAGAAGCACTTGGCAAATCGTCGGCGTCTACAACGCCATCTAATAAAAGTCTTTCTCGTAACTCCGAGGCATAAATGCTTGGCTTTATAATTTTCTTGACAGACATAAACTCAAGGACTTTGTTGGTAACTTTTGGAACAGAGAAGCTAGTACGGAGACTTCGTATCGAAATGTTTTTGTAATTGTATTGTTCAAGCACTTTTTGCACTTAACCCCGGCTAACTCGAAGTTCTGTTGCAATTTGACGTTGGCTTGTCCCTGCATGAGCTAAGTCATAACAGCCTCCATGTTGATTCAAACAAAGTTGTACATTTGCTACAAAAAATATGCATGCTCATTAGTAAGTCTTATATCGGAGTTCAGAGGACTTGTTATAAGCAAACCAGAGAGCTTCACATCACAAAATGAATACATGTATATGTCGGCGTAAATAAAGACTCCAGAAAATAAAGTAAAGGAAATCAGGACATCCAAGTTGGCAACTTACGATTATTTTTAATTTCTGTCCATCTGGGATGTTATCTACACGTAATGTAGTTGACTGTACGGACTTAGGACAACTTTGGTAATGTGTAACTGCACTGTCACTCGAAGTGAGCGCGTAACAAACGGTTTCCCGCCAAAACAAGGAAAGTAGAAAAAATCTTTCAGTGCCCGATTTATTGCAAAATGGAGTACAGTACTGGCGTGACAAAATTATACGGCGTGACATTTGCGTATTTACTCGTTTATGTTGTTCGTTAATATTCTTCATCCCCGGAAATTTTATCAGATGGCCTGCACCTCTTTACAATTTTATACCTGAACAAATAATATAAAACAAAACAAACGAAAGCAAAGAATTCAGTAGACTGAATCAGTGAGTGTATAGTAGTAGGAAATGTATTTTAGCAGATAATTCCAGATTCTTATATGCGAACTAAAAGCGAGCGAACATTGCAAGATATTGAAATGACAACTGAACTCTATTGTATAGAATTGCACGAGCAAGTGCTATCCAATGTTACATGTAAAATGCATGAGAACAAACTTATCGGAGCAAAGTCTCAGTTGTATACGTTTATGCTACTTACAAAGAATTTGAAAAAAAAACTCAACGGCAATCACTCAAGTTTTCTTTCATCCTTTTGAACAGAAACCACCAACAGCAACGCTGGGACAGGTCTCGTCCTAATAAACATACCCGTCAATTGCATCTACCCGTGAACGCACGATTTCATATGATGTCAAACGTCTGTGTTTCAGAGTTTTCCCACCCTAATTAGTCAAAAATATGCGCCAAATTTGCAAAAATTCCTTCACTGGCATATTGAAAACCGCAAAAGCATCGAGGACATCCTCAGAGAAGTAGATGAAGATTCTGTATTAATAAAAAACGGTGAATTTCAAAGCAACGACTTCGTGGGAACATTTGGGAAAGCTTTCAAAGTCTGTGGTGCATTCACGGGTAGATGCAGTCGACGGTATTTTGCAAACTCAAGAAAGAACAATTTTCAAATCGAAAAGGAACATTTTGTAGACAAACACACAAACCCCTGAGTTCCTTCATTCTAAATGAGTGCAACAATTACTAGTATTTCAAGCGAGGTCACCAAAGGTCAAACGGGTTGGTGAACATTACTATTTGTGCAAACAAGCTAGTCAACAAAGTCAAAACATCGAACTAGCACAATGACGCCAACGGGTCTCTAATTCATGGGAAAGAAGAAGCTCCACTTTGATTCAAACAAGGCTGATACTGGACAAAAGGGCCATCAACGAATCTTTTCACCACCAAATAAGGGGCAACTTTAGCATGATGAAATTGTTCAATTATTATTGGTAGTTGCCAATCACCTTCTTCGAGATTCCATTTTGGTACTTCATTTCGTAATGCACATTGTAACACCAACAGGTCTTTGTCTAGTTTCAAACGATCTGAGTATTTGGGCAAATTCTGTAAACGCAGTCGATTGCGCATAACAGAAAAAAAAAACTCGATTTAGATTTTTCTCTGGCAGCAACGAAGCTTTCTAATTCGCTCCTCTGCTTTTTGTGTTGTTTCTGGAGCTCTTTGAGTTCTGCTTGCAACGATGATATTTTGGCTTTCATCTCGGGGTGTTTTTCTTGGATCTTGCAGTTGTTGCTGCTCTCACACGGCCTGGATTTACAGGT
>JAHPZR010005066.1:0-13988 GCA_019787425.1 Platygyra sinensis
TCATGAGAAATTGCAACCGCCGTTTGCAATTTACAAAGTACAACGGTAGGAGCTGACATTACAATGGCCGAAATAAATTGTTAATCACTAAAGTCTAATTTTAAGATGTAAAATGAGACATCAAAATACTGCGGAACTAAGCCCTCAGAATAGTCCCGAGCTTCAGCCATCACGTTGTGTTTGGTGGCTAAACAGATTTACCACCTCTGATCCAAAACAGTTGCTTGATAATGTTATGGCCAGTAGTTTCGAGGGGACGAGCAGCCTTTCCCGCCCATGCAATAGTCTGTGATATGTATGCAGGCCGCCATTATAGAACTCGCACTTCTTTCACATTCATAGCTACCTCGTTTGCAGGGTTTTGGCGCATATATTGCGGAGTCGCATAATCTATTTGGAAAGAGAAAGTCGTCGCATATCCTTAGAGCTTTTACTGACTGACTGTTGTACATTATGGCTAGCATTTTTTCGAGCATTTTAGTGAGGGAAAAAGCATTTGGCATTTTTGAGGCATTCTATTGGCATTTTCGCCCCGACGAATTGATCTTTTTTTTTTCCACAGGATAATAGAAAAGAAGCCTTAACTTAACTCTTCACTTAGTATCATTGAAAAGTGGGAACAAGAGGAGTTAACAGAATAACAGTGAATCAAGCTTAGCTTATGGTGTTATTGAAACTTTTACATATGTGTCCGTCCAACTTGTTATAACTAACTTATACGTTTTTGTTTAAGCACTCTGAACTGTTACTTGCGGTTGAAACGTTGAATTAAGCAAATTTTAAAAACCCCAAGGTATGATCCATTAACCGAGCATTTTAGTGACTTTTCTTCCTGGTGGAAATTGAGCATTAGTGGAGGCATTTTAGTGAGGAAATAAAAGCATAATGTACATATAATCTTATTAACCAAGCGCGAGGGCCGTTACTGGGAGGAATATCGGCCCGAGGTCTTGTACAGTATGGACAGAGCGCAGCTAGGTCCGTACAAAAAAGAATCAAGGGCCGATGTTCTCCCCAGTACGGTCCGGAGCAAGCTTGGTTAATAAGAGATTTATTACACTGACTGAATAAAAAACCAAATGATAGACTGCAAAGAAACCATAACTAATCAAGTCGCGCAACGTTTATTTACCGGCAAACGTGAACGTTTACTCAACGTTGACGTTTTCCAAAAAGTTGGAAGAAAAAAACGAAATTTTTATGTGAGTAAATACCTTTTTATAAAAAAAAACAAGTAAAACTACGAGAAATCTTTCGTGAGATGATCATTCGGGACAGTGCCCGGTCCAATACTTAGAGTAATATTGGCCCGGCAACGGGGAGCAATTCTGATTAGGCGATTTTGTTATTTGGCCCTCTGAACTAACTTAGTCGTTGTAATAAAAAAGCCCTGCTGTACTTCGGTTTAGGGATCGCTCCTTTGTCATGTGTGGCTCGCTCGTCTAAAAACTCCCGTGCAAAGCGTGCCTCGCACGTTCATTATTTCATTATTCAATTTAGATAAGGCTGCGGGAGCACTCTCGCGCAGCTCATTAGAAATGTTTCTGATTGGCTCGTCGCGCTACTAGAGTGCCGCTGCTGTTTCGTTTCCACAGTGAATACATTACTGCTTTTTCCCTGTTCTTTGATTGTGTTAAGTATTACAACTTCAGTTTTAAACTCTGTTTGTAAAACCGACTGCCCACTCCTTAACCTCGGTTAATTGAGTAATCCACACTGCGGACCTTTGGGCGCCTCGTGGCGAGCGGTGCGAACGCCACCCCGTGCACTCCCCCCCTGGTTACGGGCCTGAATTAATAGGTTAGAAAACTATTGTGATTTAAAATTAGAGCAGAAAGTAACGTTCACAGAGAACGTGCACAACTGATCTAATGTGGCAAAACTGATTTAACCGCGATAAAAGTTTTAAAACCTTCACTTTACACAAAATTGCGCGACATCACAGCAGGCAGCTGAACTAATGAAACACTGTCTGATGAAGTTTTAACATTAGCTTGTCGAGATAGAGTTTCTTTTCTAGCTTACGCTTCAAGAAGCGGGACATGTGTTTTCAAACTCGGGCTAAAAGAAGCTTACTATATTTTGTGAAACGAAGGGAAACGAAACGAAACTAAACAAAAAGAAACGAAAGGAAACGAAACGAAATGAATAAACATGTACTAAAATGAACGTATCCAGTGTCACAACAGTCAGATTCCTCCGTGCGATAACCTAAAGAAGGAATAAAACAGCGGAAGTGCAGAATATGCAAATTCGAAAATCTGAATTTTGCGAAACGAGCTGTTCGAAGACTGTGACTTTATGTAACTTATCTCTTGCGATTCTTTGATGCTTTTCGTCTGTACAGCACGATGCAGTGATGATTTTGAACCAAAACAGGAAGAAGGAGTTCTCACTTTTTTCTCATTCTCGTCCCCAGAGGCCGCGCTCCTTTTGATTCTTGGTGCTCACCAAAAGGATCGTACAATCCCCATTATCACATGAGCTCCCACCCGAGTAGTTTAAAGTTGGCCTCTGCATTTTCATTGACGAATTGACTTTAAGAATAAAAATCAGCGATGTTAAGCCAACCAACGCTTTCGGAAACGCTAGGCCATCACATCAATTTTAACTTCCCTTGCACGGGACTATATTAAACTCATCACATGCAGCCGCCCAAGCTCCTCTTATGAACCACACAAGAACACAATATGGCATCCGAATTATAAGGATTTGTATGGGATTTTCTCATTCGACGCAGGATTACCAAAAAGTCGCTTAATAAAGTTTAAATCGGTAAAATAAACAAACACCAGGAGCAAAACAACACACGTTATGGGAAAATAAGGTAAGGCCCATTTTTTATGAACATTTCCCACTTTTAACTACCTCCATGGAGATCTTGTAGCCAAAAAATTTGATAATATATTATAGATTAAAGATGGCAAAAGGTAATGTCAGAGGATATTCAAAAGAAAAAGAAGCCGGAAGACAGTGTGCACAAAGATTGTTACCTAAATATAACAATCCAACTTATTTACGTTTAAACAAAAAGTAGCTGCAAAAAATGATGAAGACCTTATCGCGGAATGTGTAGAAACTTTAGGTGATTTAAGTGAAATAAATCAAAAAAGCTATCCTTTTTTACTAATATATCGTAAAGAAAGAAAAATAGTAGATTATTTAGTTGAAACAGAAAAATTGCCCATTAATATATCTGTTTCATAAAAATTGATAGACAATTTTTTTGTTTACGCTAATTTTTAAACCTTTTCACTTGGCTATTTTTAAACCTTTTCGTTTGGCTATTTTTAGACCTTTTCACTTGGCTATTTTTTAAACCTTTTCAATGCAAGCTGTAAAAAATTGATAGACAATTTTTACAGCTAGCATTAAACCATTTTACTTGGCTGTTCTCGTACCCCTCACATCTGTACTACTTCCAACAAAACGGAAAATACCGTTCCATTCGTCGCATGGAATACCCGGAATTTCAAACCGGAATATTTGGTCAAATGGAAAGCGCCCTCGGTCTGCAACTGAATGGATCGGTTCCGTCCAACCGGAAAAGTTTCGAAAAAATCAGTCCACCTTTCGAGGTGGATCACTTTTCTCGGTTGGACCGGTCCGATCGAAATGAACCGTTCCATTTGACCATTTCGACCCATTCTCAATCCCAGGACCTCACTGTTCGGTATCTTCCATGTACAAAATGGACGAAAATACTGATCACTGCACTTTTATGGATTGTTAACAGCCGATCTATCGGTGTTACTCGTACATCCATGTACAGTTACCACAGGTGTATGTTTTGGCTGTTGACGGCTCCAAAAGACGATTTATTTCCCGAGAGAATTTGGAATGTTCTTTTCGTCATTCGATTCGAACGTGGTGTTTGAAGTCATATGGCAAATATCTGGGAAACGTCTGCCCAAAATAACCCGTTGTACTGGTTAAATTACTATGGATGAAGCAGCTCACACAATATCATTGATATCACCGTCGAAATCGTCATCTAACTTTAATACGAGCAACAGTGATTCAACATCCTTCGTTCTAAATGAGAGCGAAACTCGTTTTGCGACTGGAATGGAACGAGACTGTTCGGACCTGTCGCGATCCATTCGACACCAAGAAATTTTCGAACCACAGTCCGGACATTTTGGTTCAATATATGGATTGCGCCTACTATTTATTATTATGGTACAGTGGCTGCCCGTCGTCCACGAAGTGCAATGTTTTTATAGTTTTTCCCGAAGTTTTGGAAGGAATTTTAGATGTAAACGGGTAATTAAATTCTTGAGAAGACTAATGTACCGGTCAATTCCAAAACCGCCCATCCCCCCCCCCCCCCGGGCAAACCCCGGGGCATTTGACTTTTTTGAAAAATTTTGGTCAAATTCCGCGCTATGTTGCCAGTTTAGACGGTCAAATGCCCCACCCGTTAGAGCTTCAAAGAGGGTCAAATCCCCCATCCACCAAACATCATTCGCTGTTGATTTGTATTCGTGATAGAAATCTAATTGTACATGTAATAAATAGATACTAAAACGATTTTACTCGCTTAGAACAGGCTAAAATATAGTGTTCTGTAGCGTCCGCTGTTCGTTAGCACTGGTACTCACCCCACTCACAAACGCTTTATCTCTGCGGGGTCGCTTCGTTTCCCCAACTCCTCCTCTTTCCTCCAGACCATCGGGATCCACTTTGGCCATTACTGCGTAAACCAAATCCCTAGGCACCTGTAAACCTTGTATCTCCAGTATCTTCTTATGCATGGCTCTGTAGCCAAGAAGCTTTCCTGGGCCGGAAATCCCTAGATCTTTCTTTACTGCATCTTCCACTTCATTTAAGCTTACCTCGACATCGTGGTCAGTAAATTGAATTCGAAAATACAGCATTCGGCGAGCCAGACTTCTAAGGCTCCATGCGTTCATGGGATAATCCTTTCTCATGAAGTCTAATATTTCTAATGTCCTTAAATTCACTCTGACAAACTAGGTCGTTCCTTAAATCTATGTCATCTTTTCAATCAATGTTTCTACCTTCTGATCCGTGCCTCCGCCATGTTGGATCTCACATCTGCATGGGCATCGCAATGCACCCTGGTCTATGGCACACATAGGCCGCCGACTTTTTTTTTTTTTTTTCCGGCTATGGCACTCATAGGCCACACTCATATTTTTTTATTTTTTTTTTAAAGTTTTTCTTTTGGCTATGGCACTCATAGGCCACGCTCATATTTTTTTAATTTTTTTTTTTTTTTTTTCGGCTATGGCACTCATAGGCCACACTCATAATTTTTTTTTTTTTTTGGTATACATTAGAAAATATAAAAAAGTAAAATTATTAAAACGAAATTGAAATATAAAAAAAAGTAAAAAAAAAAAAATAATAAATAAAAACTACAAATAAAAAAATGTAAAAAGAAAAAAAAAAGAAAAAGAAAAATTAAAAAAAAATTAAAAAAAAAAAACAAAGATGAAAATAATTAATCATTGAAATGAAAAAAAAATCAGAAATAAAATAAAAAGATCCACAAATGTACGGTCATTCGACGGCTTTTCCCTATGGCACGCATAGGCCACCATACTCCACGCTTTAAACAAAGGTATATTTCACGATATAACTATATAAAACGACAACAACAGAAAAACCCACGTGGAATCGACAAGAGCAATGACCCGTCAACGCAGCTTACGTGCCGAATCAAAGAATTGCGAAATCCTTTTGTTTCCGATCGCTGACAAACGTTTTGACAGGAAAGTCAAATGCCCCACCGGGCGGGCCTCATTTTGGGTCAAATTCTCCACTGTACGGAGCTTAACGCGAGTCACTGAAATGCCCGGGGGTTGCCCGGGGGGAGGGGGATGGGCGGTTTTGGAATTGACTGGTACATAAAAGAAGCACATTTACGGTTTCTTGACTTTAAAAACTTGAAAATATTGAAAAAGTGGGTACGCGCGTAAACAACTGCAAATTTGCCAAAGACAGTTCGATACGTGCAACTTCGTTTAAGGTTAAAGTTCAATAATGCGTGGGAAAATCATTAGAAACTTTTATTTGCGTTAATTTCAGTTAGAATTCTACTAAAACAGTTAGATTATTCGCTCTCGATTTCTATGTGGCGATAGTTGATTCGGCTTAAGGCCTCATCAACTATTCCCTCATAGAAATCTCGAGATCATAATCGAATTGTTAAATATATCTGACCATATTCGCAAACTGACCATATGCCCGTAGACAGAAATAAGGCAATGATGTTCTATGCATCAAAGCTAGAACAGGGTGTTGCCTCTATTGATACGCCTGTAGAAGATACTGGTACAGCTAAGGCACCTCTGATTCCCGTGCATCGTTGTCAATGGGCTGGGCGTTGAAATCCTCGGGTACTCAAAGAACCCGACTGACTGAAAACCGAAAACAATGCTTAATTCAAAATCGGCCAAGAGACTGTAAAGGAAGCAGATCCTTCCCATGTTTCCAAGTCAATGAGAAAAGTCAGAGACGCATATGGCTCTTTTAGATTTGATGCTTTGAGTTATTTAACTTCTAAGCAAGTTGCAAGTTTTTTTCTCACGCCTCGCTTCAAAGAAAGTTCTTCAAGTTGATGAATCTGAAGACGAAGAAGTTGAACACGGCGAAGAGCTGAACACAAGATTTGAGTAACGAAGTCATAGTGGAAATATTCAGCATCCGATCATCGTACGAGATACGCATAACGACCCATAACATTTGTGAATTCGCAGCTTGCTCTAAACTAAGTTTTCTGTGAAGATGCTTCAAGACATGTTCAATTTTCATCAGCTTGACATCTCAACAATCAACTTTAAACGAAAGAAGCCCTACATAGATCTTATGAAAAAATTAGTTGGTAGCTGCAGTTGTAACGCGTCACTTTGAAAGGCAAACTCAATTACTGTCTTGAACATAAACATTTGGGGCCTACATGCCTCATCTTTAATTCGATAGGGAGAGGCTTGCCCAGCTAATGAGACGAAGACCCCCGAAAGAGCTGTACATCAGGCCCCGGCCACACTAACGCAGTTAATCTGGAACAAAACAAAGCTAATTATTTTCGCCCACATTACTGTATAATTTTCCAGCTGGTTTCGCCTGTTCACACTAAAAAGTTCGAAAATGATAAAAACGAGTTGGACCTGGGATTGTGCATGTGTGAAATAAATGTTCAGGTACTACGACTTCATTCACAAAGTAGTCTTACCACGCGCTGGTTCTTCCTGGTCTAGTTCAATATTTCCTTTGTCTTTCATCGGTAGCTGCCCTTCCTCAGCTCTGTGTTTATGGCGGAATCTCACAAAACGCTTCAGGCAATAATTTGCGACATTTTGTTTCCGTGCGGAGATTATGCGACTTCGGACGCGCGAGAAAAACCTCGTACCGATTTATTGTGTCAACAAAAAAAAAAACAGTGGGAGCAAGAGCGCGAGCAAGATCGAGGTAACGGTGCGATCATGTTGCGAAAAACAATTTGAGAAAAAAAAAAGACTTTGCCAGAGGCGCTAAAATTCCTGGACTGCCGCGTAAGTATTCGAACGCAAATTCAGCCAAGTTATAAAAAATCATACGACCTCATTACGTGTTTACACTGTTTGGTTTTGTGGAAGTTAAGAAATTTAGAGACTCGTGTGAAATTTCGGATTGAGTTCATAATGGTTGAGAAAAGTAACCAAAAAAAATTGGCACAGCGCGAAAAGACCTAGGTATGAGTTTAGGGACACAGCGTTACGCAATGCAGGATGCTGGTCGCGTAAGAGACGACAACAGGATACAACTCAGGAGACAAAGGTACACCAGTCATTCTTTCTTTTCCTTTATTTACTCTCTTCCTACTCAACAAGATTGTGTGCTCCAAGTGGTTGCGTATCAAAATACAGATCGCCCTACCCCTACCCTTAAAATGGAACGACGCATTGCGTGACGAACAAATAGCGAACCGATGTGCACAAGGATTCCAGGAATCGCAAGAATTGCTTAAATGTAATAGTGTTTTGGTGTAGCACAAGGCAAGCAACTATCCTCAAATGACTTAGTCGTTGTTAACTTAGATGCAGTGGTGATCAAATGCGCAGAAAAATGGTGAAAGCCCCGGGAGGGTACTCCCAAAAAAATTGGGTGGGGGTGTTCGGCCCGCGTCCCAAAACCCCTACCCTATTTATGACCAAAATCTGCGATATTTCCTACCCTATTTATGACCTGACCAAAAATTCGAAACCCTATTTATGACTTGACCATTACCTCAAAATCCTGTTAAAATACCGCGAACAGAATTTTTGAAGGGCGTTTGGTGATTTTCCGCTTTGCGATAATGGTGCAAAAGTTTCTTAAAAACATAACCATAGTAATCAAGGCTAGATATCAAACACCATACCCTATTTATGACCGAAATAGCCAAAATCAGCTAAAATTGACACCCTATTTATGACCAAAACGGCTGAAAAACCATACCCTTTAGGGCCGCACATACCTATATAGCCCATATAAGGGAGTACCTCACCCCCCCCCCCCCCGGGGGGTGAAAGATTGATTCATGGTATTCGACCTTCAAATACGATGACAGTTGGTGATATGTTCATCATACCTTGTGTAAACAGAAGGAAACTTTGCACATGCAACGAATGGCGAAGGAAACACGTAAAATCGGCAATTGAACCTGCCTTTTATAGTAAATAAGGTAGGAACATTTCGAAATTATCAGCTCTGTGTCTATTTTAGTTTAAGATACGTTAAGACATGTGGCACATGCTAAAATTTATGTCTAATCCGTAAATTGAAATTTGATGACCGATGGCAAATATTTGCATTTTTAACGTACTTTGAAAAGCTCTTGCGTCACTCACAATCATTTGCCCAAAGAAATTTTTACACGAATCTGTAGACCATCCTTCGGCGATTCAACCGTCAGAAGCTTAATCTATTTGAAGGTTTCGCACATGGTGAAAATCAATTATTTTTAGGAAGTACTTTTAAGTGAACGAATACATGTCTTCGAAATTTAATTACTCTGCACCCAAAAGAACCCGCAACATTCCCTAAAATTAACCCAGTACACATTTCAACATTGCACAAAAATATTTGAGTGTTTTAAAGACGGAAGAATAATGTGGTTTTGCATGCGAGGCTCTCAAACTCGGTTAATAAAATGGTGCGTCAAATGACGATTTCAACGGAATTTGGTAATTTGCATATTTCTTTGAAATAAAATGATATTTTGCCAAAAAAACTATCTAGTAGTTTTTGTCATACCCTAGCCTACCTACCATAACAATATGAGCGAAATCGAATTTTCGACCCTTGCCGAGTTATTTTTGATATTTATGGACAGGGACTCTTAACATTCAGTGATGTTAACAAACAAAACAATATTTGAAAATATTTACAAATTTGATGACTGTCATATTCGCATTTGTGTTCACTTTGATGAATCACTGGATCTTCCTTCTCTGGTTGTTATTGTAGCGCAGCATAATGGAAGCTTCAACAGTTTCCTCAAGTACATTCTCCTGTAGATCGGTGAAAAAATGATTCATGGGGCTGAACGCTCGTTCAGCCGAAGCAGAACTTGGCTGCCCTAGAAGTAGCTTCCGGACAACAGCAGACCAATTGGGAGGGGTGCGTGCATGCCTCGCCCACCACTGTACCTTCTCCTCTTCTTCCTCAATAACTGTGCCGTCAGCAGCCGAAAGGTAACGTGGAAGCTCGTTAACAAGGCCATCAATAGTTGCATCATTATTGAGGAAACTGAACTTTCGGAGCTCTGCCAAAGATGCGGCATTTGGGTGGAGGTTTTGGACTTGGACTGGGCAGCATACCCTTGCACTTTTGAAAGCACGGATAAGTTCATGAAACTCTTGGCTGAACTTCCGTTGGAAGAAACGAAGTCCAGGGAGTATGCACTGCTTTGTCCTTGTCACAAGCTGATTGCACAAAGCCAGGTTTCCAATGGCTTGCCGGCTGGCCACTCCCTCAAGGTTAGGATATGCATCAACTGCCACCGAGTGTGACACACTAGCTAGGCGCTCATAGCAACTGAATATAAGAGGCCCATCCCTTTCTAGATAGTAGGTAGCTGTGACAAAGTGTGATCCTCCATCAATCAGTGCTGCTAGCGCCAACTCGAGTTCTTTAGCATCAGATGCATCATCAAAGATGTCCAAGAGTTGTCCAGTTGTAGCAGGAGCAAGATGGTCGTTCTCGTTCTCCCTTAAAAAGGGTTCCACATCCCCAAAGTACTCTAGTACTGGTTTCATAACTTCCCACTTGCTCCACCATCTTGTTGCGCTATATGTTTTCATAGCTGTTCCGGTTTTAGTCTTCCAAGCTAGCCGTACTGCAGCACTGTGGGAGAACATGGATACCCATAATTGGGAAAATCGGTCTAAGACACGGAACTCAAAATGTTTTCCAACGTTGTCGATGGTGTGAGAGAAACACGTAATGTCTAGCAGCTGAGGAAAAAAGAACTTAACCTACTCCAAAGCAGCATGATTGACCATTGATTGACTGATCATGGCTGCAAGGAGTACACCAGGGCGGATTGAGTATTCAACAGCCTGGATCAGGCATTGAGCAAGTTCGTTCCCTTTTAAACTCTTAGCCAAGACTTGAAGTCTTCTTAGGCGCTGCTGCACATTCCACTCGTCATCAACAAAACGCACAACGATTGCAAGAGCTTCTCCTAGCCTTGCAGTCCCATCGAAAATGACTGAGCAGCCGTCTACGAGTGAGAGTTCGGTTTTTAGAGTTTCCTTCTCTTTCTCGATTATTGACGGTATCTTTTGCGATAAATGGCCATGTGCAATCAACCGATGCCCATATTTCTCTAAAAACGATCGAAGGTGGTCAATTTTGGACAGAGGTATTCCTGCTGATAAGAACGCTTCAACTAGATCAAATCTAAAGAGTCTCATGTCTTCTGGTAATGTCTCGCCTTTAGGGTTATCTTCCTCATCTTTCCTTCGAAGAAATGTCAAAAGTGATTGGTCTCTCTTCTTAATTACTGTTTTGTATAGCTCTTTTGGCATCATTATGTTTCACCGAGTTTATGTGCTTGCGAACAGTACTTTTCTTTTTACTTATAGTTTCTTTGCATGCATCACATCTCAACATGTTTTTACTTGTGACGCTAAGGAACTCATTCCGATTCTCCCTCACTCGTTGATAAGCACTCACTTTAGGATCCTTTTGTCCGCGAACAGTTTTCTTTCCGCCTGCCTGATTTCTTTGGACTTTTCTCGTTCTTGCAATCTCAGCCTTCTCAGCCTCTTTTAAATCTGCTCCACGTCTTTTTGTTGTGTTGATCGGATCTTCACTAGCAGAGTCTTCCGAGCTGGAAGCCATTTCTTCGCTTGAAGTTGAACTAACAGGTCGAAAAATTTTAACATCGAGCTACGGGAGGTCATCGTCGGAACTCATATCTTCGTTTACTTGTCGGATATTGCGAAACTTCCGTCACAGGAAGTCACGCCAGGGTATCTAAACTGAGAAAGATAATAGCGTGAATAGTGAATCGACGTCGTCGTTAGAGACGTCTATACCTCAAGACATTTCGGCAATCTAGAGTTAACAAAATGAAAAGTATAGAACTTATCTTCCAAATATTCCACATATGATTGTATCCAATTGGGTGCTTTTCATCACAACAGGAATCTTAATTATTCGGCGGCAATAATATAATGACAATAATATCTTACTACCTAAAAGGGGTCAATTACTTCGTTTAAATATCGATCTGCATACGGTATTTAGGCCTGCAATCAACGGAACAATAGATAACGTTTCTATTAGGTATTAAACAAGCTTTTCATTTCTTCCCAAACATTTATTACACGATTACACGGCAATATCCACCGCTTGGAGGTCAACTGTGTCGTACATCTACCTACGCGAGGTACTTTCGCAAACATTTACACAAGGTACATTTCAGTTCAATTTCTACCAGAAAACACAGATATCATAATCACCATTTTTATATAAACTAGCAATATCTGATATAGTTCCAAGCTTTTAACCTCTTCCAACAAAGTGATTATATTAGTAACCAAGCAATATCCACCTACTGGAGGTCAAATGTTTCGTACATCTACCTACTGGAGGTCCCGGGCGGGAGGTACTTTCGCAAACATATATACAAGGTACATTTCGCACATTTTGTACTTGCAAAATAGATCATCGCTCTTTTTCTATAAACTAACAATATCTGATATAGTTTCAAGGTTTTACCCTCCTTCCAACACCGTGATTTTATAAGAAACCTAGCAGGAGCCACCTAGTGGAGGTCAACCGTTTCGCACATCTACCTACGGGAGGTACTGCTCCAAACATTTTTATAAGATACGGTTAATATATTTACTACCTGAAAACACGGATAACCTGCAAATCCTTTTAAACTAGCTATATCTGATGTTATTCACAGCATTTAACCTTAGCTTGATTACATTTTACGACCATTTAGAAAACAGCCCCAGGAAAATACCCACACTTATTGGTTAAAAATCGTGTTTCTATTTAAACAGTACAGTGTTTCTGTTTATGTAGTTTGGCCATCAAATTACTCAATCTATTGGTATATGTGTGTTTTACCATTTCTTTTTCTTTTTTACTACGCATTTTAAGAGCGCTGTTCTTGTCTTTCCCCTGTTGACAGTCATGCATAGCTGTCCCCAACAGCATAAAGGGAACACTGTCAAACTCTAGCCTTCGTCTTTTGACGGGTTGTGGATCTTCGCAGAAGATTTTATGAGACTCTCCGCCAGCATCTCAAAAAAGGGAAATAAGTTAGGTGTTCATGTGGCAACACTATTGCTTTGCAAATTGAAAGCTGTTGTAACTGTACTGTTCAGGTCGCCCACGGTGGTCGACCTATTGGGAAGCCTGTCGTGTCCAATTCGTGATCGCGTATTATTCTTTGAACTTTCTCATAACTATCAACATAGCCGTAATTTTCCGAAAACTTTGCCGCCATTTTCACACAGCAAACGAGACAGGACGACATCCCGGTTAATGATTAATTTATTTTAATATCAACATCCGGTGACATCGTGTCATCGTCGTAAGGGTTCGTTACGCAATATCCGAGGGTTGTCCAATATACCCGCACTGTAACGGTCCGTGAAACTTGCTTACGGTCTGTAAAACGGACGGTTAATCCAGGATTTATCTGGTATTCACCGTTTGGGAAAATTAACGGTAAACGAGGGTTTTCTTGCCGTGTCTCTTTCTTCCTGTACTGTAAAATTGAATTACAAAACCCCCACACACTCTATATTCAACAAATGGAACAAAAAAAAAATAGCCCAATTATGAAAAACTGTTCTAGATCCATTATCCGAGTAATGCTCCTACTTGGCTAAACTTCAGAATACCCGGCCACGATTGTATCACATTAAATGCCTGCTCCCGTTGTCCGGCAGTCAATATATATTTGTATATGGAAACAAAAGAGAAGTACTCTATGCATACACAAAACAAACGTACTACACATGAATATACCTCGTTCGAAAATCCATCAACCGAAACAAGCCCGCCACACATGAAAACACCTCGTTCTATAATCCATGAGAAGACAGATGGTGACTACAATGTATAATAATCAGAATTAGCGGAAACTC
The DNA here is from genome assembly GCA_019787425.1 of Platygyra sinensis. Taxonomy (NCBI): domain Eukaryota; kingdom Metazoa; phylum Cnidaria; class Anthozoa; order Scleractinia; family Merulinidae; genus Platygyra; species Platygyra sinensis. Next base: position 13,611 of record JAHPZR010005066.1, read on the forward strand.
AACCAATATTGAAAGCGTGCTTTCGGTTCTACACTTTCAAACCGAAGAAAAGTGTATACCAGTAGTATCACTCCTCTCGCAAATGCCACCTGACATTTCGTGAACTTAAAATCAAAATCCCAATTCGTACAGTCCAGTTACTAAATTGAAAGAAACGTAGTACGCAATTAACTCTGTAAGAAAGTAACAAAACATACGGACTCATCGAAGTCGCGTTCGCACTGACCCATACTTATAGAACGAGGCATACATATGTATATCTTCTTTTTTTCAAAGTGGCGTTCTTACGCAATTAACTCTGTGAGAACGTAACAAAACATATGGACGGACTCATCGAAGTGGCGTTCCCACTGTCGCATACTTTTAGAACGAGGCATA
>JAHPZR010005067.1:0-2500 GCA_019787425.1 Platygyra sinensis
AGGCTAAAATAAAAATTCACACTTTGAATCCTACAGGACATGAACCTACTGTTATAAATATTGGACACATGGATGAGGTACACTATGTATCAACCATCCCTTATAATGACGAGATGGTAGAAACCAACTTAAACTGTAGCAACCAATGTCCACAGGTAATTGAAAATGAAACAGTAGCAGTGGTAAATACTTTATCTAAAGAACACAGAAGAGCTCGCAAGAGAGAATAGATCAGAAAAAAGAGAGCAAATAAAGAGCTCAAAGATAAAGAGAATAAAGCTAAACAGGATAAAAGGTCAGCAAGGATTGAAAAAACAAGAGAAGCTCAAAGACGGGCATTTAGGAAACGAAAAGAATCAAATCCCGCTCACATAAGAAATCTGAATAGGAAGGCATTTAAGCAACAAAAAGAATCAAATCTCAACCATGCGTGGGATCTGAATAGGAAGGCATTTAAGAAACAAAAAGAATCAAATCTCACCCATGTGAGGGATCTGAATAGGAAGGCATTTTTGAAAACAAAAGAAAACAACCTTGAGCATGTCAGAGACCTTAACAAAAATGCACAAAATAGAAGAGATTTCATAGCACACAGCCGCACACAACTCATCATGAGCTATTACAGCCAGCTAGTAAAAACAAAATTGCAACATGGCAAATGGAACACATGAAATTAATATGGCAAAGGTTATTCAGTCTTTCATTATAGCATTAAGTGTGGCCCTGAATATATATGTACTTGCTGTGATCAGCTGTGGTATCGATCATCAGTTACAAAGTGTGATTCTAATTAATACACCAAGTGCACAAAACATCTACTTGATGTAGGTATACCTGGTAGATGTAGTGTAGACAATATGGAATGGGTTTGCTCAACCTGCCATTCAAACCTAAGTGATGGGAAGTTAACAGTCTGTTCTAAGGCTAACAAAATGACTTTTCCTGTGAAACCAGAATGCCTAAACTTGACACCTTTAGAAGAAAGCTTATTATCCCCACGTATCCCATTCATGCGAATTATCTATTCCTGGCAATGGTGTTAATCGTACTAACTGATGTTAATTTCAGTGGTTAAACACCTCTACCCAAGTACCTTATAAATGAATCACAAACCATTCCTATCGAAATGACAAAGAGAAATTAAGTTACAAGCAACATTTTTCCGTTTCAGAGTGTTTAGACCAAGAAAAGTGTTGAAAGCAAGCAAAACACCTTGTTGAAACACAGTGAACTGCTTTCACAAAGGAGCACATAGAGGGCCAAGATATTTTGGCTCAACCATGTCAATAAACACATCTTTAAGTGAGCGCGATGATTGGGAACAGTTTTGTAAATTCCCAGTACTACTCATCAAATAGATGTACTTTATTCCAGTAATGAACCTATAGAACCTGATAATAACACTAAGCAATTAACCAGTGACCCTATTATGGATTCTAAAAACAATGATGATGATGATAATGATGATGATGGATGGAGCGAAGTTAGAGGACCGCCCATCATAGGTGTTACAGATAGTTATATTACAAGAGCCCCCAGATATGACTGAAAGTGTTGAAAAGGATCCAATTAGTTTTGCACAGCAGGTGCAGGATAACAGACCTTTAGGTATATTTATGGCCAAAGAATCTGAACTTCCTATCATTTTCCTACAATTTACTGGGGGACAAACCAGACCTGGACAACAAGGATAAGGCTCAAGACCTGTGCCTTACAGTATCAGAGTGTGTGCAAATGGAGGAACTGACGATGTCAAGATTAGAAGATGCTGCCACAATCAGTAACCTAATATCTTTTTCAAGTTACAGAAATTGCAAATTAAGCAAATTCAAAATAGTGCAAGTATCTCTTTAAGAAAGTGCAAAACCAAGGGCACGGAAATATACTGCTGGTGATTCTAAAAATCAGATTGATTTTATGTTAAATAAACTAATTCAAGTTGATGAAGGGTGTTAGGGTATTAAAGAATCTGGAGAGGATCACCACCATACTTTGAAAGATTGCAAGCAAAGACTTGTTTTGCTATGATTCGTCAGTTGGGTATCCTACCTGGTTTTTCTTCATTCTCAGTTGCAGCAGAACAAGTTATGGGTACCATCTGTTGAACATTGTTTAGATAGACTTGTTTGACAAGAAAAGACTATACCGATGATGAAAGTGAGAATATGGACATGGTCGCCAAAAAGTCAGACCTTACAGAAGAAGGACCCTGTCACGATGCGCTAGAAACTTTCAACACATGGTTCAACTGTTTATTACAGATGTCTTGAAAAAGTAATCCACTGCCTTTTGGTGAAATAGTGCGACTTTTTTTCTACAGAGTCGAATTTCAGCAGAGGGATCACCCCATATTCATGCCTTATTTTGGGTTGAGTGAAAGATTGCACCCACAGTATGAGAAAGAGCTAGTAATAATACAATTATACAGTTTGTAAGATAAGTATTATAACATGCAAACAATGATCAGTCAGAAAAACATGCAAAGAACTTGTAAAAATCT
>JAHPZR010005067.1:12500-15000 GCA_019787425.1 Platygyra sinensis
GGAATAATTCCAAGAAGTTGACTTCCACCATGAACACCGCCATCAAGCAAAGCTTTCAAGCTGATCTGTCTTCCCTTCAATTCAATGATACCAATTAATCCTACTGAACTGGAAAACGAGCATACCATTCATGTCCCAATGATTAGCACAGTTGAAGAAGTTCAAAGGTACAAAACCTGTTGTAATTGTAACAAGCGCATTATTCAACTAGAAACCATTGTAGTCAAATGCAACTATTGCTCTCATATGATGATAGCCTCTAATTGCCCCACAAAACTGTATGTAAATGTGAATGTTGAAATAGATGATAAGAAGAAAACACTCACCATTTTCGATGATGTCTTGAAAGCAACTCTTGGCCATTTTGATCGTGAATCTGTTGAGACCGAAAATATTGTAGAACAGCTGCTGCTCCAAGAAAACATATCTATTGTATATAATGACAGGAATGTTATTACCAAAATGGAAAAGTTAAGCAAAGTTTAAGTTCAGCTTTTTTCTCTAAATTTTTCAGGTTGAGTTAAGTTTCTCATGTTGAGTTAAGTTTATATTAAAGTTGTATTCTCTATACTTGTCTTGTTTGTTTTAGTACATTGATCTGAACTGTAAGTGGGTGTGACAATTATGCACATAAATGTGGAAAGAAATTGTCCAATACTTGATTTTGTTAATTTTAATGATTTTTAAATTGTCTGATGTTCACACCTTTGTTTCTCAATTGAAAAAATAACAAAGGAAAGATTCCCTCTGTGAGCTCCTTGAGGCACATATTCATTGGGCGACAGACTTTTTTTTATCAACACTGAAAATGCTTGCAAAAGAGGCTACTTATTTTGATTTATTTTACATGCAATAAATTAGAGACTAGCAGCTCCACGGTAAAAAGCAAGCACTGACCAAAAACCTTTACCTACAGCATTGAGTGAAATGCAATGAGAAAGGTCTGTAAGCTCATATCGAAGAAAAGAACTTCTTGAGTACAAGCAAATTTTCCCACTAATCTTCTCGCCAGGGATAGTCCACTATGACTTAGGACTCCTTTGCCTATACCACACCGTGTTCACCTGCCACTTTGTCAGGCTAGCTATCGAGGACATGGGTCTTTGTCAGTAATATGTACAAAGCTTACATCAAATGAGATGAGAGCGACTGCACGGTATGAACCCATCTTCTGTTAATAGCCTTTAAAATTGACCAATAATTGCAAGTTACCCAACATGTTACATCTCTAGATTACTTAATCCACGAGTTTGGCCATAGGTTTCCTTTGATTATGTTTACGGGCAACTCTATATAAATTTATAGTACTGTACTGTAGTTTATATTTGAACGGAAGAAGTTACAGATGAACTTAAATTGGCTTTACGGGCCCAAACAATTTCTGGCTCTTTTGAGAAACAGGCCCCAGGTCTCATGTTTCAAAGTTTCTGCCAATCTTGCCAATCGAGGAAGCTTGGTAGTCAGTAGAACTTTTTAGCTAAAGACTGCAAACTGCTTCCTGTTGTGCCTCGTACGATCACGCACCTATTGCATACCCAAGGTTGTCAGTTAATGTCGTTACGAGTTGCGGTTTGTGTGTCACTGGGATATTGCCGGGCTGCGAGTTTTACGTATTACGTGATGAAGTACCTTTTAATTAGGATATACTCGCTGTAGGGCCTGTCCTGGGTTTCTTTTTTTTTACCCTAGGGCTCGGATAACAGTTAAATCATGGTATTCACATTAAGGTGGTTTCGTGCTGGCTGTGAATATGACAGAAAACACATAGGGCGAAAACTCCAACCTAGGAAATTGACCTGATTGACGTTAACTACCTTGTATTTCTACCTGGTTAATTTACTACTAACTTTTCACAACTTTCCCAGTCTAATAGCTTGTTTACTGTGTTGTTTGCTGGTTTTTTTTTCTTCTTTTGCTTGTTTTGTGGTTAGGGAATTGTGTATGTAGAAGTAGATGTGGACAGAATTAATATGTTACTCCCCTCTACTCAACGTACTCCCCCCTCCCCTTCACTATTTTTTTTGAAAAATGGCGACGGCGCTAGATCACACGAAATGCGCATGTGCAAACACAAATCACCCACCCAAACAAACGCCATAATTTATTTAAGACAAACCAAAGCCCCTAGACTCAAATTCAACCAACGAACCAAAAACAGTCAAAAAGACCTCTCATTACATACTACAAGACATTAAATACACGCATGGCTAGAAATCTCGCACATCAGTGGAAGGTGCTGTGATTTGACCTGCCACTCACAAAAGTTAAATCCGTGCACGTCTTTGGCTGGCAAGAAACACGCAGTAAGGCATGAAATCTGAACAACATGTTGTCAACTCGAGCAATTCGTCTAAAGTATGAAAAAATCAAATAATCATTCTGGAGACGAGGAGATTATTCCTGTGAGCTCATTTTTGTTTTTGTTTTTTTTGTTTTTTGCCGAGCCTCCACCTAAGAGATTGATTAATTTAAGCGAAAAGAATTAAATCAGTTGGTTGTA
>JAHPZR010005067.1:22500-29139 GCA_019787425.1 Platygyra sinensis
AGTGGGCATTAGTGTCATAAGTCCATTAACTAATCATTCAAGTTTCAACGGATACTTGACGATGTGTATTCGGAAATTAAAAGAAAGTCTGAGCTTCGAATGAAAATTTCAGGACGTACCGGAACGTTAAAGATATAGCTTTTGATTAAATTTGGTTAGTGTTGATAGCACAAAGGACGACGTCCCAAATACACACTCACGAAGGAAAACTGAACATTTTTTGGATTCACGCAGGAAGTTGCTAAGCACGAAAGAAGCGTCGGCCGAGTGAAACAACGCAATAGCCTCGTGCGACTCTAGCTTCTCGAGTGCTTAGCAAACCTGCCAAGTGCATCCATAACTCAATAGTTGTAGGCTACACGCTTACATTTCTTTTGTAGCAATGAGAAAGTGTTTATGACTCTCGTCCTGCTTACAAGCAGTCAAAGGCAAGACCAACCACGCAAAAATGTTCATTCAAAACATCTGACAAAGCAACATAAACAACATTTTTCTTGGATCGCGGTGAGTTAGTTTATGTTTTCTCGATCTTTCACAATCAAACAACTTCAAACGGCTCAGGTAGCCTAAATATCAAGCCGACAACAAAGGTAAATTAAAGTGTTACTTTCTCAAATGTTAGAACAATTGGGATCGGTTGTGCGCAAAATTGAAGAAAACGTTTGGTGGCTTAGCTTCCTCTCCTTCACAGCCCCTACGGCAAAAAAAGAGAACAATATGGAACAGAACATTTCTTACGGCTGTAAAAACGAGACAGAAGGAAGAAAGAGAACATATGCCTCTAGCTTTGAGCTGTTACATTTAATTTGAGATGCTCTTCTTCAATAGCAGTTTGTGGGTTACGTTTTTCTTTCTACTTCGTTTTAAAGGTTGCGTGTACCAGTAGCGGATCCAAGGGAAGGCCTGCCCCCTTATTTTGGGCAAAAAAATAAAAGCTGGCAGGGCAATCACAAAAAATCGCCCACGTCCTCAGCTGAAGGTCTGGATCCGCCACTGGTGTCCAAGTCTTGAAATTGAAAGCATAAATGAGTTTACAAAAATGAGCTCGTGTTACTTTGGTTATTTGGTAAAATAAGCTGAACTGAACAGAACACTTGAGGCTTTAGAGGCAATGTTAGAAATGTGAGTTTATATTTGTGCCACTATGCAGATTTTCATTCAAGTCGCTGTTCTTTCAAGAGTTCAGTTTGCGACTGAAACCCTGGCCGACTGAAATTATTCATCAGGATCCATTAGAGGCTACCAATATTTAATGAAACCTCCTTTATTAAAGCTCAGTAAAAAGCATTGTATTTAACGTTTTTTGGAATAAAAATTCGTATGTAAGACATAACTTAAAAACAGAAATTTGGTACAACTTGCGCGTACAACTCTTGCTCGCCTGATGTTGACGCCATATAGAACTGACAGTTTTGCAATAAAAGCTTGTGCTGAATTTTCGTTAAATTGCTGAAAAAATATCTGTAAAAATTTTCACTCTGCATCACCAACCTCGAAAGGTTAATAAAGACCATTTTATTTTTGATTCGCCCCCGAGTACCGATTGCCTTTGTACAACCAACTGATTTAATTCCTTTTCGCTTAAATTAATCAATCTCTTAGGTGGAGGCTCGGCAAAAAACAAAAAAAACAAAAACAAAAATGAGCTCACAGGAATAATCTTCCTCGTCTCCAGAATGATTATTTGATTTTTTCATACTTTAGACGAATTGCTCGAGTTGACAACATGTTGTTCAGATTTCATGCCTTACTGCGTGTTTCTTGCCAGCCAAAGACGTGCACGGATTTAACTTTTGTGAGTGGCAGGTCAAATCACAGCACCTTCCACTGATGTGCGAGATTTCTAGCCATGCGTGTATTTAATGTCTTGTAGTATGTAATGAGAGGTCTTTTTGACTGTTTTTGGTTCGTTGGTTGAATTTGAGTCTAGGGGCTTTGGTTTGTCTTAAATAAATTATGGCGTTTGTTTGGGTGGGTGATTGTGTTTGCACATGCGCATTTCGTGTGATCTAGCGCCGTCGCCATTTTTCAAAAAAAATAGTGAAGGGGAGGGGGGAGTACGTTGAGTAGAGGGGAGTAACATATTAATTCTGTCCACATCTACTTCTACATACACAATTCCCTAACCACAAAACAAGCAAAAGAAGAAAAAAAAACCAGCAAACAACACAGTAAACAAGCTATTAGACTGGGAAAGTTGTGAAAAGTTAGTAGTAAATTAACCAGGTAGAAATACAAGGTAGTTAACGTCAATCAGGTCAATTTCCTAGGTTGGAGTTTTTCGCCCTATGTGTTTTCTGTCATATTCACAGCCAGCACGAAACCACCTTAATGTGAATACCATGATTTAACTGTTATCCGAGCCCTAGGGTAAAAAAAAAGAAACCCAGGACAGGCCCTACAGCGAGTATATCCTAATTAAAAGGTACTTCATCACGTAATACGTAAAACTCGCCAGCCCGGCAATATCCCAGTGACACACAAACCGCAACTCGTAACGACATTAACTGACAACCTTGGGTATGCAATAGGTGCGTGATCGTACGAGGCACAACAGGAAGCAGTTTGCAGTCTTTAGCTAAAAAGTTCTACTGACTACCAAGCTTCCTCGATTGGCAAGATTGGCAGAAACTTTGAAACATGAGACCTGGGGCCTGTTTCTCAAAAGAGCCAGAAATTGTTTGGGCCCGTAAAGCCAATTTAAGTTCATCTGTAACTTCTTCCGTTCAAATATAAACTACAGTACAGTACTATAAATTTATATAGAGTTGCCCGTAAACATAATCAAAGGAAACCTATGGCCAAACTCGTGGATTAAGTAATCTAGAGATGTAACATGTTGGGTAACTTGCAATTATTGGTCAATTTTAAAGGCTATTAACAGAAGATGGGTTCATACCGTGCAGTCGCTCTCATCTCATTTGATGTAAGCTTTGTACATATTACTGACAAAGACCCATGTCCTCGATAGCTAGCCTGACAAAGTGGCAGGTGAACACGGTGTGGTATAGGCAAAGGAGTCCTAAGTCATAGTGGACTATCCCTGGCGAGAAGATTAGTGGGAAAATTTGCTTGTACTCAAGAAGTTCTTTTCTTCGATATGAGCTTACAGACCTTTCTCATTGCATTTCACTCAATGCTGTAGGTAAAGGTTTTTGGTCAGTGCTTGCTTTTTACCGTGGAGCTGCTAGTCTCTAATTTATTGCATGTAAAATAAATCAAAATAAGTAGCCTCTTTTGCAAGCATTTTCAGTGTTGATAAAAAAAAGTCTGTCGCCCAATGAATATGTGCCTCAAGGAGCTCACAGAGGAATCTTTCCTTTGTTATTTTTTCAATTGAGAAACAAAGGTGTGAACATCAGACAATTTAAAAATCATTAAAATTAACAAAATCAAGTATTGGACAATTTCTTTCCACATTTATGTGCATAATTGTCACACCCACTTACAGTTCAGATCAATGTACTAAAACAAACAAGACAAGTATAGAGAATACAACTTTAATATAAACTTAACTCAACATGAGAAACTTAACTCAACCTGAAAAATTTAGAGAAAAAAAGCTGAACTTAAACTTTGCTTAACTTTTCCATTTTGGTAATAACATTCCTGTCATTATATACAATAGATATGTTTTCTTGGAGCAGCAGCTGTTCTACAATATTTTCGGTCTCAACAGATTCACGATCAAAATGGCCAAGAGTTGCTTTCAAGACATCATCGAAAATGGTGAGTGTTTTCTTCTTATCATCTATTTCAACATTCACATTTACATACAGTTTTGTGGGGCAATTAGAGGCTATCATCATATGAGAGCAATAGTTGCATTTGACTACAATGGTTTCTAGTTGAATAATGCGCTTGTTACAATTACAACAGGTTTTGTACCTTTGAACTTCTTCAACTGTGCTAATCATTGGGACATGAATGGTATGCTCGTTTTCCAGTTCAGTAGGATTAATTGGTATCATTGAATTGAAGGGAAGACAGATCAGCTTGAAAGCTTTGCTTGATGGCGGTGTTCATGGTGGAAGTCAACTTCTTGGAATTATTCCAGTAACTGGTCGATAATGATGTGAATCGATACACACAGTCTAACTGCACCTGAGAAATTAGCTCATTCCATAAATCTAACACCATGGTTCCTGTGTTATCCAGAAGTATCACCTCAGAAACTTTGTTTATACCCTTGACTGCGGTGTGACGACACTCTTCGGAGGAGAGACTTTTACGACTTTTGCGCTGACGGTGATGTTATCCTCTTTGGAAGCATCGTCGGTCAAGAGGTCAACGAGCCCTGTTACAGGTTGACCTGCGTCGTCACAATATTGGAATGTATACTCCATTTCATCTGGTTTGATTAGCAAAGTCTTATCGTTGATCACTATTTTAGTGTTGTCCGCCGATTTCGTGTAACGTGTTATCTTTATGGGTGCTCTTTTTGTTTCATGCTCGTCTAAGATTTTTCTTTTTGCTTTCGAGTAACACAGCGCTGGTTGGGCTGTAGAGGCGTCCGTTTGCAAGGTTAAAGTTGTATAATCTATGGTGTTCTTCTTGTTTCGCTTGAGCGGGGGAACATTATGAACGTAAGCAATTAGATGTGGAGCTTCAGGACCTTTCGGAACAGGATCAGGAGCTATCATTCCACCGCTCGAAGGCGATGGTCTTACAGGCGGTTGACAACCAGCGCCCTGAGCGCTGGTTGAAGACGATTGAAGAGGCGGTTTCTTGCGATTTCTTGACTGCCTACCAGGATTTTACATCTTTATCTAATTGTGCTGAACTGACAATCTGAGAAACGATTCGTAGCACATGGCAGTATTTATGGGATGATGACGTAACGCTAGGATCGTAATCTGGAGTCTGTGATTGGTTATGTATGGCTGGCTTTGATTGGCCTATTTTTAAATCTTGTTGTTTTGATTTTCAATTTCTATCTTCGGAGCTTTCTCTTTTCTTCAGGATTTCAATTGGAACTGTACGTACTTTTATTATAAATGGGGAGCATGGATTAAAGGGAGATCAAAGAAGAAAACGTAAGATATTTTTCATCTTTTAGTTTGATATTATTTGTAAAACGGCTTCATGCTAAACAGACAAATACTGGCTTGTGATCACTGTAGTAAGATTCGAGAACTCCTACTGACTGAACATCATTTGGTACATTAGTATATATATGATCGATTTGTGTTAGATAATCCGTTGTATATTGGTTAAGAAGTTGAGTATACCCTCTTTGGTTTATTAAACAATTCATTAATGTTTTGCATTGTGAAGAGCACTGATTCATCACATCAATATTGAAGTCACCAAGTATAACAGTAGGTGTGTTTTGGTCACTAACTCTTGGATCTAGAACGTGATTTATGGCGGTGACAAAGTTTTGAAGATTAACTTTGACTTTTGAAACGATATATGCCTATAATATGTAAATTTGGAACAGGTTCATGTATAACTCAAACAGTGATCTCTACAGCATTGAAGTTACATCTGTATGGTTCAGTTGAACATTTTATACTGTTTTTAATATAAAAAACGGTGCCATAAGCAGTTGTTACATTGCTTTGTGCACTAAAGTCATTTCTGAAAAGTTTGAAATTGTCTATTTCATAGATTGCATTATTGTCAGAGTGGCATAATCGCGTTTCAACAAAGATATTGAAATCAGCAGCTTGGACATTGTAATCACACTTAATATCATCAAAATGAAGGCGAAGAGATCTTACATTGCGAAACAACACTTTACTTCTAGAAGTTTGATTATTGTTTGTATAAGCCTGGTATACAAGGTGCTAAAGGTTTTTCTCTCAATCTAGACATCTCTTGTTTAACCTTATCACTTACACAGATTTTTGTTTTTCATTTAAGTTGCGTATGTGTAATGTTGAACTATTTCTTACTCTACTCAGGGCACATAATGCATATGTTCCCCTGCTGGACGATGGCAAATCAAGTACTGCTTCATCAAGTGTGTCACCTTGGCAACGGTGGATAGTTTTTTGCTGCTACTTGCCGTAAAGGATATTGTCTTCGCAGCACTTGAGACTGGTGTCGCTTAGAAATTTTAAACTGTCTGGTTATTTCTAAAATTGGTGTCCAGGTTTTGTTTTCATTATTTGTAAATAAATGAGCATATTCTTTACGGTGGTTTCGTGCCAAGTATATGGAGTGAATATTTCACCTAATTTGAGCGTCACTGAAATAATGAGACGAGAGATGGACAAGCATTTGCAGAAATTATTAAATAGATTAAGGGATGGGAAAACCATACCCAAAAGGAATTGATATATACATTGCAAGTGCTAAAAGAAAGAATCTTCAAAAATCAAACCTGGTCAGGACAATTACCCAATCAATACGACCTATCTATTCTCAACAAATGCCACTAGATAATGATCACAACAACACATATTTACCAAGGTTCACATATTGACAAGGCTGAAATTAAAATGCTATTGAAATAATTTGTTGGAGGACATGTCTGATGACCTAAAAAAAAGAAGATGAAAGAGACAAGCTCCGAAGATAGAAATTGAAAATCCAAAACACACAAAGATTTAAAAATAGGCCAATCCCAAAGCCAGCCATACATAACCAATCACAGACTCCAGATGACCGATCCTAGCGTTACGTCATCAT
>JAHPZR010005069.1:0-16245 GCA_019787425.1 Platygyra sinensis
CAGGAAAATAACTTGATGATCACACAAAAATGAAAAGTCGACGTTTTCAAATTCCCCCGGTTTGAAGAGCGTTTCGAAAGGCTCTGTTTTCGTGACGGATTAGTGTGAGCGATAGGGCTAAACGCTGACATAAAGGTCCGTTTTGAAATTCCTCCGGCGTCAGGCGTAGTGTGAACCCTGCTTTAGAGTTATTTTCCAGGCCTGATAAAGGCCTATGCTTAGATTTTCCCAGAGAGAGGGCCCTAAACACCTAGTATGATATGATAGATGATTAAACCAAGATGGTGTTTAGACAACCTGGTTGCGTATGCGTCGTCAACTCTAGAGACGATTAAGGTTACCGGAGCGCCAGTTTCTCAAGCTAGGGGTAGATGTAAAAGTAAGTGGTGATTAAAGAATGAACGCACTGATTGAGCAAAAGGTCCTATTTACATCGCACGTCGGCAAAATCTTAAGAATCGCCGAAAGAACTCCGAATTCTATGATTACATTTACAAGGTAGCTTTTCACAGTTTTCATTTCACTGGATCTGTTCTCTTTTCTTCTGACGGGTCGCGTTTACAGACCAGCGGCCCGATCAATGATGGAGCTGCAGCATAAGAAAAATCGGTTTTCGATATTCTTCTGCAATAAGAACATCGATTGCTAAAGCGACTGATCATCAATTCTCTTCAGCGGGTTTCTGGGTACGTCGCCTTCATTCGCCAGCCCGATTTTTCGTGTGTCCCCGCTGACATAGCCTTGGACAGGCTAATACTTACTTTGGTCTACTTTGGTTTATACAAGGCCTTTGCTACAAGCTTTATATCTGCGAAACATGGTTTTACGTTATATTTATGTGTATTTTGTTTTTCATTTTTTTTTGAGTACGCGATATGAGCCCATTGTAGCTCGAAAAAAAGATTATGGTAAACCAAATCTAGTTGCCCGGGCTATGTTGTGAGGAAAAAATAGGACCATCTAATAGCAGAAGAATCATAGTATAGTTATAAGAAACTTGAACTAGGTCAGTAATATAAAAGTACAGCAGCTGGTAATTTTTATGTGAAACATTCGAGAATGAATCAAAGTTATTTTCACTCGCTAGAATCGGTGAAAAAATATGGAACGGTATCCTCATAGAACTCCTTGATCTTAGGAAAATACCCTTCAAACGAGAATCGAGTAATGAGTAAATTTTCAGTCGAAAATGAGGAGATGAATGTTGATATGCTTATATTGAAATCTCTAAGTATCTATCACTGTTTAATTCGAATTCGCTGTTAATTAGTATCAGAGTCGTGTTTTCCCATTTTCTTGATTATTGTTGTTAACGCGCTCTTATGTCCTATGTCTTATGTTTCGCTACTTAACTGTTTTTTTTTTTATAATGTGCTATGTACAAAAGTTTGATTTATTTCCGTTTATCTCAGTCAAATTTCTTTTATTTCTTTTCTCCTCTTATTCTGCCTTTTAAATAAATTTTATGATACTGTTTAAGTAATACATGTATAGTATCTCGCCCAGAATAGCTCTGCTAGTTGCGGGCTACTAAGGCTTGTAATTTAACTAATAGATATTGGTAATAGCAATTGGCATGAGTGGAGTACAAATCCGGAAGTAATCGCGCGAGTGATTTCAAAATCGGACGAGACCAAACCGCACGATTACTCCCTTCATCGTACCTATAACAAATTTCGAAATTAAAAATGTCTTTTAAGTACTTCTTTTCAGCGAAAACGTCTGCAGCGCCTTTCACAGGGTTGGAAAACTGTTAGAAACAGTGCGAAGTAATAATTGACGCGCGAATTACGTGGGTATCCAATTACGAAAAGCTCAAATTGGATTCACTTCTTGCACAATACCATAATGCACCTCTTTAACCCCCCAAAAACTTTGCATACTCATTGTTTGCAATTTCTCCTGGGACATGAACATGTCCCAAGAGTAATCTAAAACAATGCCTATGCAAATTTTTGGGGGTAAAAGAGGTGTATTATGGGATTTGTGCAAGTAGAGAAAACCTCAAATAGGCCATTTCCGAGTTCTGTTGTACCTCTGTTTCAAAACGAGTCTAAGTGCGAATCCTTTCATATGAAAATGAGTTCTGCATGCAGTTTCATTTTCATTAAAATCAAATTCATTTTCATAAGAATGGTTTTCGCACTTATAGACTCGCTTTGAAACAGAGGCACAGGGGAACTCGGAAATGGCCTATTGGACACCCATGTGATCGCGCGCCGATTACGTGACAAATATGTTCACGATCAAGAATTTTGTTATAGATAAGGTTATAAGTTATTGTTACTATTCAAGTACGTGTAGTACACTGGTACTATACGACACAGATAAAAATATAAATTGACTTAAAAACGTACGCCTTTCATGTTTGTCACGTGTGCATAAATGATTGGCATAAGAAAAAGAGAATGAAGTCGCTCTTTAAGAGTAGCTTTCATCCGTAAACAGTTTCATTGAAACTACTTGACTTCCACTTTTAGTGGATTAAGGGAACACTCATTTAATGATAAAGCGCCTTTCACTTCACTGTCAAAAGTAATGCATTTTAGCATTGGCTACTGTGATGTATGCAAATCCAAAACACGAGATCAGTCACAAACCTCTAGCTCTTTATTGTCGTCGATCGGCCCATTCAGCGCTCCACAAGCGGAATACTCAGCCTAAACTTATTCGATTCAAAATAACCGTGCCACCGCAGCAGTTAAACTCGAAAATACTTCAAATACAACTCCATAAAAGGACGAGAAAAGCAAAGCTATACAAAGCTATACAAAGGCTTAAAATTTCGTGGCTGAACTGCCAAAACCTAAAAGATCACGTGACCAAAGAAACAATGAAATACATTAAAATAATTACCATCTGGCGGGAAAGACACGACAGGCTACATAAATACGCTTTTTGATTGGTTAAAAAAATCGTACCACTTTCTCATCCAGTCAGACGTGAAAGCAAAAGTAAAACCACTGGCGACTCGCTAATACACTTTCTCCCGCGCCTTACAGGAGCTACATGTGTATGGTTCGAGTCCTGATTGGTTTACTTGATTGTCAGCATTCTTCCTGATTGGCCAGTGATTACTTTGATTGTGGTTACTGCTTTTCAACACTCAATTGAAAACCGTTCTTATAATCAATAACATAATAAAGATAAATTGTTACTGTGATTCGACCCTGGTAACCTTTTTAATGGACATCTCAGGACGAGTTAGATCACTTTCCTCTAGCTTGTGAACAGGCCCCAGGCGAGGGTAAAAAAAAATTCGACCAGCGAAGCAAGTCGACACTGCTCGCTCGTCATTGTCTTTTTCGCCCTGTAACCCAATCGGAAGCCTGTTCAAAGGCTAACTTTCTTTTAGAGATGTCAAAATTGTTGTCTGCCTCTAAGGTCGACGGCCGAGAAAGTATGAGTAGAGACCAAACTGTGGAGACCGAAGTGGGCTTGGCGGCAATTTGCTTCTCAAAGGTACTACTGAACTTTTGGAGTAGTGTAGATTGCTCGCACTTATGGCGCTGTTCTCTGATAAGTAATGAAAACCTTTACGGTTGCATTAACGAAGACTTGGAGCGGCAAATACGGAAGTTGTTCTGCCTACTCTTGTTCTGCCTAATCTTAAGGAACATGGTGTTGTCACGTACATAGGCGTGATTATTTAACTCTGACAGTGGGCAAAACAAGGGGCACCCGCTTGCGATGATTGTCTCCCGCCTGGGCCTTTGGAAAGACGAGCTGGTTGGATCGGGTCTGAACGCACTGATCGCATGCTCCACATTGTCTTGATCCAACAACATCATGGTGACCTTCTGTCTGAAAGGCCAGCGGAGTAACGCATCAAACTCGCCGCGCATGACGACAAAAAACAGCGACAAGTGTGTTCCTTTGCCCATGCCGTCCCCGTGTAAATACAGACGGGCGCACATTTTGTACCCGTGGCGACTGGTGTAGAAACACGGGCTATAAATAGACGTCTGGTTTCCACTAATGGCATCGTTTCTTCGGCGAGCGTAATCCGATATTTTCCAGAGCAGTGTCCCATCATACGTGGAAACGTGCTGCTGTCGGACATATTCCTCTATGTCTGAGAGAACAACGTTCCTGAGCGCTAACATCATGGTGACCTTCTGTTTGAAAGGCTAGCGGAGTAACGCGTCAAACTCGCCGCGCATGACGACAAAAAACAGCGACAAGTGTGTTCCTTTGCCCATGCCGTCCCCGTTTAAATACAGTACAATACATACAAGACATTGGCGCTAGCTCCGTGTTAAAAGACGAAATTTCGCCACATATCTTTGCACATAATACCCTTCACTTTCATTATGAACGGTAGGATTCACTTACATCACCTTGCATTCCTCGGAAAAGGATTGGTAGCGTGGAACATAACACGCACATGTCTGTGGCACTGCTTCCGCCTCCTATCTTTTATTTATACACGCTCCACTGAACTTGATATCTTTTATATTATTTTGCAACTCCGGAATGCTTTAAAAATTGTCCTATTACGCAATACAATCGTAGGAATTCTGTGCTGAATTGTAACACGAGGGTTGCACGCTTTAGCTCCTACATACATTGATTTATATTGTTACTATCCATAGGGAACACACAAAACTTTAAGGAACAAAAGAGATAATGAAATATGGCATTCAAAAAGTTAGTTTAAAGCAATTTACAGCTTACGTCGGTGTTTGTTTCTCAGTTTACTGTTAACTATAGTAAATATATTTATTTATGGCAATGTTATGGAAGTGCGTCCCGTTAATTTATTCAAGCATCGCCACATTCCAGATGCTGGCTTGCTGGATATTGCGCTTTTTCTTAAACCAGCACCAAGTTATCATGATCATCATTCTCAGTGCACTGAACTGGAATTCTCCCTAGGAAAAGAAATCATAACCTATGTCAGTTAACACTAAAAATACGAAACTATTAATTATTCAAGAGTACCATGGTCTTAAATGTGATAAACACCGCGTATGTGGGTAATGGCATTTGAAAGGCGGTTTTTACACACTTGAAAAAGAATATTACAAGAGAACCTATAGCTGATCAGTTTAAACCATCAGTACAAAAAAGAAAACATCAGTGTTCATTCGGTCACTTACCTTCGAAACAATCATTCATAACGGGTCTTCTCTTTTCCTCTTCATCCCTGGTGGCGCGCAAGTAAAACCACCAGAAAAATGACCAACACCACTTCACCATTCTTGACATGCATCGATACATTTTTCGGTGGCTGTAGCTTAACGTCCTTCCTCAAAAGCTTCCCTGGAAGTGCACAGTTTCGCCAACTAAATCGTCTTTTTAATCAGTGAGAACACTTCAAATTGCGTTCTTGTCTTTACCAAATTGGATGTGAAGGTAGACGGTCACTCTCAAGACCACAAGAAAGCAAGCCTTAAACGGGTTGGCTTCAGCAATACGGATCCTCTACAATATGCTTAGCATCGAGCTGTATTTTTCATAGAGCCTTTGCCTTTGAGCCCGTCGGATCTATGACATCATTACCCAATGGCGACCAATCATCAAGCGCAGTTTTTTACCGACGCTGAAAGTGCCAGACTTGTGACACTTACGGTAACCGTCGAACACGCAACGGATATAACTAGACGATCGCGATCGTTCGTAGAAATTCCCGTCACAAAAAGTAATTGATTTACCACCGCAGATTGCAGCAAATTTATAAGCGTTTTGTGGATGTTTATGATCGCCGAAGATTTATGTCAGAATTAAAGACTTGTGCATTAGTCTTAAGGTTTCTGCCCATCATACACAATCTCAAGTGATTTTCTATTTATTTTATTTTAGTGTTAAGCTAGAAAACGAACTTTTACCCGCCGCTGTGCTGCTGTTATTTGTTTGTACTGACTCACTGTAGAAACGTTTATTCTGCCTTCTCTAAATCTCGATGTACAGGTTTGAAAGTTTTACCAGTGACGACGGCTTGGCCAAACGGACATCATCGTTTTAACATGAAATTTCTGTTGCGCAAATTTGACGCAGCTTGGCACTGTGTACAACAAAAGGAAAAAGACAAAGGTAAGCTTTCTCTAAGTGTCATTGCTGCGGTTGTTTTGTTCTACTTGGCTCAGTGGCTGTTTTGTTTTGTTTTGTTTCTGCAATGTCGGAAAATTATGCACGCAGTGAAGCGGAGCTTATGCTTTTTTTTATAACAAGATCATAACAAGAAGTTATAACAAATACTTAGCGCTACCGACTGATAAAAAGAATTTCATCCCGAGCCTTCTTAATTTACTTACGCTTTGTTTTTTCAGCGCCCGCTTCTTCACCGATCCTCTTCTCCACCTGTACCGGGCGAGCACGCACCGTTTACAAGGGTCTTTGTAATTGGCCAGAAGAGACAATAGGTAAACAACACAAACAATGCACCTAGTCCTAACAACAAAAGAGGTGCAGATTAACAAGAACGAATCAAAATAGAGGTTGTAATCCCCGGGCCTGTACCTCGTATGCCATTTTGAACAGAGTGATGTGTGATGACGCCTTTTTGCCGCAGTGCGTTTCGAACATGTGCAAAGATTTATTTAAGCGATAAAAACATCTTGGGGTAAGGTGGTGCACTTTAAGAATAGTCTATAGAGGTAACGCTTGTCTTGTAATTGTTACCCTCAGATAACAGATTATGCCACGTCTGTCGTATTACATTACTACTCTGCTACTGATCCCACTGCACAATCCTTTAAAAAGTACTTAGATGTGTTACTGTATTATCGAAACATCATCGGTTCTTCCTCGGAAATCTTCGCCGTTAATCGATAAGTGTTCGAAAATCTTCGGAAAATCGTCAGAAAAGTCGTCGTTAGTATGTTTGTATAATACGGCCGGAATAATTATATAATACATGGGTAGTGGAAAGGCCATTTTTATCCAGTGTCATCTGATGATGTTTGGAGAAACCGTTGAACCGTTTGACAGCCCTATTGGCGCTTGTTGGGTCAGTTTGATTCATGCTAAACTTTCGTATAACATTTAAAGTCTGTGCGGAACAATGCTGCAACCTGATGATGTAATGTGTCAAAGAGAGACAGTGATCCATCACATTTGCAAAGAGAAGAAGACTTGAAAAAAAAGTTAAGAACCAAACAAAACAGGGAGAAAATCGTTAGGTTCTATTCTAATTTTATGGATTTTTATTTGTAAGGACATTTCAGTGCAGCACACATCGTCAATATGACACTAAAGCCTGCTTTATACAAGCAAAGGCATAAACTTAACAGTTGTGAGAACGAGGCTTAAAAATTGTTAAGAAATTCGAGTATAAGATATGTGATCTGGTTTTGAACAGAACGCTACTAATAAGATTTACAGTGTATTTACAGCTATAAACAAGTAACGTAACTTGGAAGTAGTGCTCGAAGGAAAATAGAAAACCTATTGAGCACAAAATCTGTCCAAACTAAAATTATATATATGTAGTAAAAAATCTATCGGCGGAGTAAAAACCTAGGATATTTATGTAATCTAGCCATTGAATCTATTTAAAATTATGTACAGATTCAAATCTGATAGAAAATTTCCGAGTTCCCTTGCGCCTCTGTTTCAAAACGAGTCTAAGTGCGAAACCACTCTTTGAAAATGAGTTTGATTTGCATGAAAATGAAACTGCATAGAGAACTCATTTTCATATGAAAGGTTTCGCACTTAGACTCGTTTTGAAACAGAGGCACAAGAAAACTTGGAAATGGCCTATTAGAATCTATTTCTAAAATATATCATTAAACCTCACCTCATAACATAAAACAGGTTATGAGCTGCAGAGACTGCAGAAGTTATGCCCCGTTCACACTAACCCAGAGGAATTTGCAACGGCGGAATATTTCCCTCTAAAACCATATGAAATGTTTTCTGTCCACACTTGGCTGGAGGAATTCAAAACCGCAACGATCACTGGTAATCTTGGATTTGTGTTTAAGGAAAACTCGGTCAGGAAAATAACACGATGATCACACAAAAATGAAAAGTAGGCGTTTTCAAATTCCTCTGGTCTGAAGAGCGTTTACGAAAATCTCTGTTTTCGTGACGGATTAGTGTGGACGGTAGGGCTGAACGCAGACATAAAGGTGCGTTTTGAAATCCCTCCGGCGTCAAGCGTAGTGTGAACCCTGCTTTTGAGTTATTTTCCAGGCCTGATAAAAGTATTTTTCTAATGTTACGCATGAATGAATTAAGGCTAGGTGCTGTTCTAAGACCTATGCTTAGTTTTGCCCAAGAGAGGGCCCTAAACACCTTGGCCGGTTGTTCGAAACCCGTTTAACGTTAACCCAGGATTAAACGTTCACTGAGGCATTATTTTTCTTGCTTAAAAATGTTTTTTCACCTCTAACGGTTGATGTAGTTTGAGATTACTACAGCTCAAAACTGACGGGCAAACAATATAAAACAGATTACCTAACCAAAAAGTTACAAAACTGGAACCAAAGCTCTCTCTAACACTGGGTTAGCTTAATCGGGATTTGAACAACACGGCCCTGATATGGTATAATATATGATTAAACCAGGATGGTGTTTAGACCAACATGGTTGGGTATAATCGTGAACTCTAAATACGATAAAGATACCACGCTCTGGTTTACCGAAGCGCCAGTTTAATTCTCAAGCCAGGGTTAGATGTAAAACTAAGTGGTGATTAAAGAATGAACGCGTAATTGAGCAAAAAGTCCTATTTACATCACACGTCGGCAATAATTCTGTATCTTGAGAATCGCCGAAAGCACTCCGAATTCTATGATTACGTTTACAAGGTAGTTTTTCAGTTTTCACTGGATCTGTTCTCTCTCTTTTTTTGACGGATCGCTTTCACACACCCAGCAGCCCTATCAATGATGGAGCAGTAGCAAACGAGAAATCGGTTTTCGATATTCTTCTGCAAGAGCATCGATTGCTAAAGCGACCGATCATCAATTGTTCTTCAGCGGGCTTTCGGGTACGTCGCCTTAATTCGCGCACGATTTTTCGTTTGGTCTCCGCTGACTGAGAGCCTGGAACAGGCTAATACTTACTTTGGTCTTATTATCGTGACCACGTGGAGCATCTGGGCCCCACTGTAGCCTATGATTGTAATCTTGTGTTAATTGTCAAAGGTGGCATGTTTGTAAATGATTTATACAAGGCCTTTTCTACAAGCTTTATATCTGCGAGACATTTTTCAGGAAAAAAAACATTTTTTTTGTTATATTTATGTGTACTTTGTTTTCATGCTTTTTGAGTGCGCGCGATATGAACTCACTATAGCTCGAAAAAAGATCATGATAAACTAAATCTAATTGCGCGGGCTATCTTGTGAGGGCAAGATAGTCATAATAGTGTTTTAAAGAATGATATATTATAAAAACTCATCTGATCAAACTTGAACTAGCTTAGCAATAGGCCGTTCCGAAATTCAACAGGGAACTGGGGCGAGTTTCAAATTTTAACCAATCGATAAACTGACACCACCACATGAAAGATCATGTCGAGATTGATCATTTGACCAAGTATGATGCTTTTAGGGTGAACAGAGACCAAGTTATGGACCTTGAAATATGGCTCAAAATCCATACAAACGTCTCTAATTTTGAGACAGCGTCCCCCAAAACCATACAAACTCTTAAAATTTTTCATGATTTCCGTGATACTCTTTAAAATGGGCAAACATAGTGATTTTCATCTCAGCTTCTTTCAA
Organism: Platygyra sinensis; assembly: GCA_019787425.1. NCBI lineage: Eukaryota > Metazoa > Cnidaria > Anthozoa > Scleractinia > Merulinidae > Platygyra > Platygyra sinensis. Next base: position 9,680 of record JAHPZR010005069.1, read on the forward strand.
ATAGTAGGTGCATGACGGGATTTTACAGTTGTCACAAAACTGATGAAAAATTTTAAGAGTTTATATGGTTTTGGGGGACGCTGTCTCAAAATTAGAGACGTTTGTATGGATTTTGAGCCATATTTCAAGGTCCATAACTTGGTCTCTGTTCACCCTAAAAGCATCATACTTGGTCAAATGATCAATCTCGACATGATCTTTCATGTGGTGGTGTCAGTTTATCGATTGGTTAAAATTTGAAACTCGCCCCAGTTTCCCTGTTGAATTTCGGAACGGCCTATACTGATTAAAAGTACAGCAGGTGGTAATTTTTATGTGAAACATCGAGAATCAATCAAAGTTATTTTCACTCGCTAGAATCGGCGCAAAAATATGGAAACAGTATCCTCATAGAACTCCTTGATCATAGTAAAATACCCTTCATACGAGAATCGAGTATGAGTAAATTTTCGAAATGAGGAGATAAATGTTGATATGCCTATATTGAAATCTCTAAGTATCTATCACTGTTTAATTCAAATTCGCCGTTTAATTTCCTTGATTATTGTTGTTACTCACTCTACTATCCTATGTCTTATGTTTCGCTACTAAACTGTTTTTTGTAATGTGCTATGTACAAAAGTTTGATTTATTTTCGTTTATCTCAGTCAAATTTCTTTAATTTCTTTTCTTCTCTTATTCTCCCTTTAAAATAACTTTTATAATACTGAATACATGTATAGTATCTCGCCCAGAATAGCTTTGCTGGTTGCGAGATACTAAGGCTTGTAATTTAACTAATAGACACTGGTAATAGCAATTGGACTGTGTGGAGTACAATTCAGGAAGTAATCGTGCGAGTGATTTCAAAATCGGACGAGAGCAAAGCGCACGATTACTCCCTTAATCGTACCTATAACAAATTTCGAAATTAAAAATTTCTTTTGAGTACTTCTTTTACACCATAGATAAAAACAAAATTGACTTAAAAACGTACGCATTTCATGTTTGTCACGTGTGCATAAATGATTGGCATAAAAAAGAGAATGAAATCGCTCTTTAAAAGTAGCTTTCATCCATAAACAGTTTCACTGAAACTACCACTGACTTCCACTTTTATTGGATTAAGGGAACACTCATTTAATGATAGAGCGCCTTTCACTTCAATGTCAAAAGTAATTCACATTGGTATTGGTTACATTAATACGCTTTGCGATTAGTTTTTAAAAAAATTCGTACCACTTTCTCATCCAGTCAGACGTGAAACGAAAAGTTAAACCACTGGCGACTCGCTAATACACTTTTTCCCGCGCCTTACATGAGCTACATGTGTATGGTTCGAGTCCTGATTGGTTTACTGGATTGTCAGTATTCTTCCTGATTGGCCAATGATTACTTTGCCTGTGGTTTCTTTTCAACACTCAATTGAAAACCGCTCTTGTAATCAATAAAATATAGTTACTTTGATTCGACCCTGGTAACCTTTTAAGTGAACATCTCAGGACAAGCCAGAAAACATTTCTCTGGCTTGTCAACAGGCCCCAGGCGAGGATAATAAAATTCGGCCAGCGAAGCAAGTCGACACTGCTCCGCTCGTCATTGTCCTAGTTTTCGCCTTGTAACCCAAATGGGAGCCTTTTCAAAGGCTAACTTTCTTTTAGAGATTTTGAAATTGTTGTTTGCCTCTAAGTCGAGGGTCCAGAAAGTATGAGTAGATGTAAAATTATATTTGTCGATACCGAACTGAGCTCACTGGCAATGTTCTTCTCAAAGGTACCAATGGTTTCTATTCAACACTCAATTGAAAACCGCTCTTGTAATCAATAAAATATATAGTTACTTTGATTCGACCCTGGTAACATTTTTTTTAAGTGGACATCTCAGAATGCCGGAGCACATTTCTCTAGCTTGTGAGCAGGCCCCAAGCGAGGGTAAAAAAGCGAAGCAAGTCGACACTGTTCCGCACGTCATTGTCTTTTTCGCCCTGTAACCCATTCACGGTAGCCTGTTCAATGGCTACCTTTCTTTAAAGGATTTTGAAATTGTTGTCCGCCTCTAAGTCGAGGGCGGAGAAAGTATGGCCGGGGTAGATGAAGAATTCTTTTTGTCGAGACCGAACTTAGCTCGCTGGCAATGTTCTCTTCTAAGGAATTAATGAACTTTTGGAGTGGATTGCTCGCACTTATAGCGCTGCTCTCTGATAAGTAACTTAAATCGTAAGAGTAGCTAACTAGAAAACCTCCGGTTCACTTTGATCCCAAGCTCGCAACCTTACTAACTAATTACACATTTAATATCTATCTAAACCGTATTAAGCATGTAAAAATCAAATTTCAGCATCTATGTGAGCTGAATAAATATATTTAACGAAGATTTCACCGGCAAATACGGAAGTTGTTTCCCTGACTCTCTAACTACAACTTACCACAGATTCTCTTAAGTTATCTTTAGAGATCCAAAGTATCCACTATAATCTTAAGGAACATGGTGTCGTCACGTACATAGGCGTGATTATTTAACTCTGACAGTGGGCAAAACAAGGGGCACCCGCTTGCGATGTTTGTCTCCCGCCTGGGCCTTTGGAAAGACGAGCTGGTTGGATCGGGTCTGAACGCATCGATCACATGCTCCACATTGTCTTGATCCAACAACATCATGGTGACCTTCTGTCTGAAAGGCCAGCGGAGTAACGCGTCAAACTCGCCGCGCATGACAACAAAAAACAGCGACAAGTGTGTTCCTTTGCCCATGCCGTCCCCGTGTAAATACAGACGGGCACACATTTTGTACCCGTGGCGACTGGTGTAGAAACACGGGCTATAAATAGACGTCTGGTTTCCACTAATGGCATCGTTTCTTCGGCGAGCGTAATCCGATATTTTCCAGAGCAGTGTCCCATCATACGTGGAAACGTGCTGCTGTCGGACATATTCCTCTATGTCTGAGAGAACAACGTTCCTGAGCGCTAAATTGTGCTCTGAAGATTCCATTCTTCTCTCAAGTCGCCTTATGCTATCCACTGCGCCATCCAGCTGGCGCTTAAGCGATGATACCTCTTGTCTCAGATCGTTGAGTTCACGCCCATTCTCGCCTATCAGAAACTCAATGTTATTATTCCCATTTTCGGCATTCGTGAGACGTCTAGATATCTCGTTCGTGTTATAAGAGGGTTGTAGTGAGGAAAACGTCGGCATCACTGCTGGAAGCCTGTCGTCATGACTCGCAACTCTTCTCTCTAACCTTACCAGTCTTTCAGAATTGTCCTGAAGCTTCTGTCGCAAGTCCGTTGTCTCGCGTACAACTGCATCTATGCTTGATATGGCAGTGGAAATAGACCTCTCGGAATTTCTCATCCAATGATCGCTGATACCGCCACCAGATGCTCCACCAACGGCAAGCTGACTTTTCACTTGTTCCTCCAGGCGCAACACAAACGCCAACAACAGATTCAAGTGGACCATCGAGGACACTGCGTTGTGTTTTGTGGCCTCTGATAGCTTCATTTTCTATCAAGCAAAGAGTATTAAAATGTAGTCTAGATAACCTTTGATCACGATCCAGTTTATACAAGTAGTCGGTCCATTGTGAAAAGCACAACTAGTCCTTCTTTCCTGATTTCTTTATCTAAAAGTTGTTAATGCTCTGATACGTCAGTGAATGATGAACATTTCTTGAAAGAAATTCGCTCAGTTTTCATTCCTCTCAGTTTAGAGTATTTTGATACAAACCTTGCTTTCACCGCAACCAATCGGTTGAAATGCGCAGATCCTCTCAACTGCTTCACAGTCACCATTGATGGGACTAAGGTGATTTTCCATCTGTCAGTGGGACAGGAGGAATTAAGAAATAACTGGATTAGAAGTGAATGTTATCTTTACCAATGCTGAACCTGTTCATTGTAGAGTCTAAACCCAGATAGACTTCTCAAGTAATAACACTGGGTTTTGTCCACCTCAGTAGTATTACCTCTTGAAGGCAAAAGTGTGTTTTAAGATTACCTCAGTTACATACGCGGTGCAAAATTCTAAAACTCGTTGAGAGCAAGGCGCGACCCATTTCATTCGGTTTTGTTTGGGGCATTAATGTTCCCTTGTTCGTATAAGAACCGCCAGAACAAGCAATGCAAGTAGTATACGAATGCTAAATTCGGTATGATGCCTCGTTGTTGAAAATCAAAAAATACACTAGGCTTTGTTTAATAAGGCTAAAAAAGAACAATTGTTCTAGTCCGATTATGAGGTGTTCTCCGTCATCAAGTAAAAAATTCATGGCGTATCTGAAAAATAAGAATTTAAATGTAGCTACCTCTCCACGTGGAATTCCTTTTTTGCCACACCTTTGGCACGTCACGGGATTCATTTTACAATCCTGTGCTTGGTGAGTCTGAAAAAGGTGGTAAAAAAGGTAACAACGAGGGCCGTGTACCATAAGGAATCTGTGTTTAGTGTTGGATATCCTGACACATTGGATTAACACGAATAGCAGTCAGCATCAGTACTACAAAATGAGATCGAAGGCAGGGCTGATTGATTTTAAGGAGAAAATAGGATGCTTGCGTCTGAAACAGGATGTAAGACAGGGGTAGTTCTAGGTTTAGGGTTTGGGTATTGATGAAGATAATCTTGATAATCCCAAGTAGCATATCAACTCTTTAGTGATAGGATAAGGCTGTTTAGTAAAGAAGTCAAGTGTCTCTCCCTAAAACACAGCTTGTGCCACTCAATCGAGAATACGGGGCGTTACACTTTGGGCCAGAGCGTCACTTCTGCGTCTCCATAGTGACTCTACTGAGTATTACTGAACTTCCTGATGGAAGTCATCCAACTAACCTTAAGTACAGCTGCTGTCAAGGACTCTCCACACAAGGGGCACGGCTGCGTGCGATAAGGGCATTCATGTTTTACGTGTCGTTGAAGGTCCGATCTCTTTACTCGTTCACGACAGTTGTAGTTGGAACAATTCTGTCTTTCCGCAGGGCAGGACAAACGGTGCTTCTATATGGAAATGAAAAGCAGAACTCGTTCTTTTCGCGCTCCTCTTTGCATACTTTGTCTTACTGAGTGAGTGGACCGGGTAATTCTGTGAGAGGCCAATGTCATCTCCAGAGCCCTTGTATAGTGGCATGACAACAACCCTAAGAATACGTTGTATACCAAGACCATACCAAAACATTTTGCTTGTTTTCAGATGTCATGTTTAAAGCAGTAGCACTTTCTGTTTCTTTCTCTTTGGTGTCCCGTTGTTCTTAGTAATTGTGTCAAGACGTTGTACAGGTTGTGCATTAACTGTGATTATGGAGGGTCCAAATGCATAGTTTCTTAACGGGACATAGTCAGCTGGTGCACATGCGCATTAGATACCATTCCATAGGTAATTTGCATATACCGAAGACTCGATTAATACTGTTTTTAACCAGATATGATAAAATAAGATCACATGATGAGCAAAAAGACACTCAAATAGAGGTTTTCAGCAAACGACTGAAAATCAAGAAAAAAACTGCAAAAATTGGAGTGGAATTCTACATGAACTTTGATTCCGGGTTGGGGTGAACATTTTTCAGAAAACTAGTGTCCAGGTCAGCGAGGTCTCAAAGCTGACTATGTCCCCTTAAGAGTGCACATTTTATGTGCTGTTGATCATCTTACGATAAGCACTGTTATTTCAGCTTTCAAACGTTCGTTTGACTTACATCAATGTATCTTACTTCTCCTCTCCATTCGCAGCCATCGCTTGAATTGGGACATGCGACTACCAGTGAAAGCACTTCGCGTTTCATAAAGTTATCAAGAAATAGCTATAATGTGACAAAGATACGTTGTTAGTTATCTGTTGTAAATAAACCAAGCAGCAGTCTGATATGAGTTATATCGAACATTGTGTGCAAAGGTCTCGAGTTCTTTTTGAAAGGAAACAAATGTAACTATCCCAAAAACCTTGGAAAGCTATTTATATATATTGTGTTTTTACCTGGTCTGCTGCTACTGCAGTCTTGTCGACAGAGCAGACAAACCTTCCATCATCCCTGTGTAATGTGGAAGAAAAGACGAAATTGTTTTCCTTGCTTTTTTGGGATACATCAAAAACTAGAAAGCTGAAAACTGGAGCATTCGGAGTGCGTAAGTGAATACGTTATATACCCTCGGATTTTAGAGTAGCTTTATCGTAGCTAATATCTGCGAGCATTTCCCACCCCAACCCTCAGTATAACAACAAAGGCCGGACCACAACACCGGGAACTTCATGTCCTACTCTTTACGATAGGCGTGTGGGTTCTTTTACGTCCCCTGCTAACCCTAATGTCGAAGATGCAGGAGACGAGGCCTACGGTTTATTGTCCTTATCCGAGAAAACCTGAACGTCTAACCATTTGCAGATATAATTACAAAGGCAGCACGTTCTCCGCAGTTGTTTTAAGACCCAGAGCGTTGGTCCGGCCGGCCGGTCGACCTTCCGCAAGGCAGTCCGGCGCTCTACCACTGAGCTAACTAGACAGCGGAACGATGAGAGAGTTGGCCAATATTTAAGCGGCAACAATGAAAGGGAATTGCTATCACTTTCGACATTTTATCATATCACTACTTGAA
>JAHPZR010005070.1:0-5000 GCA_019787425.1 Platygyra sinensis
GATTTCAACCGATTGGTTGCGGTGAAAGCAAGGTTTGTATCAAAATACTCTAAACTGAGAGGCATGAAAACTGAGCGAATTTCTTTCAAGAAATGTTCATCATTCACTGACGTATCAGAGCATTAACAACTTTTAGATAAAGAGATCAGGAAAGAAGGACTAGTTGTGCTTTTCACAATGGACCGACTACATGTATAAACTGGATCGTGATCAAAGGTTATCTAGACTACATTTTAATACTCTTTACTTGATAGAAAATGAAGCTATCAGAGGCCACAAAACACACCGAAGTGTCCTCGATGGTCCACTTGAATCTGTTGTTGGCGTTTGTGTTACGCCTGGAGGAACAAGTGAAAAGTCAGCTTGCCGTTGGTGGAGCATCTGGTGGCGGTATCAGCGATCATTGGATGAGAAATTCCGAGAGGTCCATTTCCACTGCCATATCAAGCATAGATGCAGTTGTACGCGAGACAACGGACTTACGACAGAAGCTTCAGGACAATTCTGAAGAGACTGGTAAGGTTAGAGAGCAGAAGTTGCGAGTCATGGCGACAGGCTTCCAGCAGTGATGCCGACGTTCTTCCTCACTACAACCCTCTTATAACACGAACGAGATATCTAGACGTCTCACGAATGCCGAAAATGGGAATAATAACATTGAGTTTCTGATAGGCGAGAATGGGCGTGAACTCAACGATCTGAGACAGGAGGTATCATCGCTTAACCGCCAATTGGAGGGCGCAGTGGATAGCATCAGGCGACTTGAGAGAAGAATGGAATCTTCAGAGCACAATTTAGCGCTCAGGAACGTTGTTCTCTCAGACATTGAGGAATATGTCCGACAGCAGCACGTTTCCACGTATGACGGGACACTGCTCTGGAAAATATCGGATTACGCTCGCCGAAGAAACGATGCCATTAGTGGAAACCAGACGTCTATTTATAGCCCGTGTTTCTACACCAGTCGCCACGGGTACAAAATGTGCGCCCGTCTGTATTTACACGGGGACGGCATGGGCAAAGGAACACACTTGTCGCTGTTTTTTGTCGTCATGCGCGGCGAGTTTGACGCGTTACTCCGCTGGCCTTTCAGACAGAAGGTCACCATGATGTTGTTGGATCAAGACAATGTGGAGCATGTGATCGATGCGTTCAGACCCGATCCAACCAGCTCGTCTTTCCAAAGGCCCAGGCGGGAGACAAACATCGCAAGCGGGTGCCCCTTGTTTTGCCCACTGTCAGAGTTAAATAATCACGCCTATGTACGTGACGACACCATGTTCCTTAAGATTATAGTGGATACTTTGGATCTCTAAAGATAACTTACGACAATCTGTGGAAGTTAGTTAAAGAGTCGGGCAGAACAACTTCCGTATTTGCCGCTCAAGTCTTCGTTAATGCAACCGTAAAGGTTTTCATTACTTATCAGAGAACAGCGCATAAGTGCAAGCAATCTACACTACTCCAAAAGTTCATTAGTACGCTTGAGAAGAACATTGTAAGCGAGCTAAGTTCGGTCTCGACAAAAAGAATTCTACATCTACTCATACTTTCTCGGCCATCGATCTTAGAGGCAGACAACAATTTCAAATCCTTTAAAGAAAGTTAGCTATTGAACAGGCTCCCGATTGGGTTACAGGGCGAAAAAGACAGTGACGTGCGGAGCAGTGTCGACTTGCTTCGCTTTTTAACCCTCGCCTGGGCCTGTTCACAAGCTAGGGAAATGTGCTCTGACTCGTCCTGAGATGGCCACTTAAAAGGTTACCAGGGTAGAATCAGAGTAACTAATTTATTGATTACAAGAGCGGTTTTCAATGAGTGTTGAAAAGTAACCACAACCAAAGTAATCATTGGCTAATCAGGAAAAATACTGACAATCCAGCAGACCAATCAGGACTCGAACCATAGACATGTAGCTGACGTAGGGCGTGGGAGAAAGTGTATTAGCGAGTCGCCAGTGGTTTAACTTTGGCTTCACGCCTGACTGGATGACAAAGTGGTACGATTTTTTTAAACCAATCGCAAAGCGTATTAATGTAACCAATGCTAATATGAGATACTTTTGACACTGAAGTGAAAGGCGCTTTATCATTTAAATGAGTGTTCCCTTAATCCACTAAAAGTGGAAGTCAAGTAGTTTCAATGAAACTGTTTAGGGATGAAAGCAACTCTTAAAGAGCGATTTCATTCTATTTTTTTATATATGCCAATCATTTATGCACACGTGACAAACATGAAATGCGTACGTTTTTTAAGTCAAGTAGATTTTTTATCTATGTCGTATAGCTTAATCGGGCTCTGAATAACCTGGCCCAGGAGCTACGCTTTTAGGCTGGCCTAAATCTATATATTAAGTCAACTTAGATTTTTGTCTATGTCGTATAGTGCATGCCAGAACCATATCTATAACAAAATTCTTGATCGTGATTGGTTCTCCGCGCACTTATTTGTCACGTAATCGGCACGCGATCACGTAGGTGTCCAGTTACAGGTATCCAATTTGAACTTTTCGTAATTGGATAACTGTAATTGGGATACCCACGCAATTCGCAAGTCAATTACGCGCGCTTTAACGGCACTGTTTCCTACAGTTTTCCAAACTCGTGAAAAGCGTCGCAGACGTTTTCACTCAAAAAAAGTACTCAAAAGACATTTTTAACTTCGAAATTTGTTATAGATGCGATTAAGGAGTAATCGTGCACTTCGCTCTCGTCCGAAATCACTCGCGCGATTACTCCCTGAATTGTACTCCACTCAGTCCAATTGCTATTACCAATATCTTAGTTAAATAACAAGCCTTAGTAGCCCGAAGCTAGCAAAGCTATTCTGGGCGAGATGCTATACATGTATTACTTAAACAGTATCATAAAATTATTTAAAAGGGAGAATAAGAGAAGAAAAGAAAATTTGACTGAGATAAACGAAATTAAACCAAACTATTGTACATAGCACATGATAAAAAATTAAGTAGTCGAAACATTAGACAAAAGACAGTAGAGCGAGTTAACAAAATGATCAAGGAAATGGGAAAAGACTACTCCGAGTTAAAGAGTGGGAGATACTCAGAGATTTCAATATAGGCACATTCACCTCCTCATTTTCGAAATTTACTCATCACTCAATTCTCGTTTGACGGTTCGAAGTTAAAAATGTATATTCCTAAAGTCAAGGAGTTCTATGAGGATACCGTTTCATACTTTTACACCGATTCTGGTGGTTCTTATACGAACGAGGGAACATTAATGCCCCAAACAAAACCGAATGAAATGGGTCGCGCTTTGCTCTCAAAGAGTTTTACAATTTTGCACCGCGTATGTAACTGAGGCAATCTTAAAACACACTTTTGCCTTCAAGAGGTAATACTACTGAGGTGGACAAAACCCAGTGTTATTACTTGAGAAGTCTATCTGGGTTTGGACTCTACAATGAACAAGTTCAGCATTGGTAAAGATAACATTCACTTCTAATCCAGTTATTTCTTAATTCCTCCTGTCCCACTGACAGATGGAAAATCACCTTAGTCCCATCAATGGTGACTGTGAAGCAGTTGAGAGGATCTGCGCATTTCAACCGATTGGTTGCGGTGAAAGCAAGGTTTGTATCAAAATACTCTAAACTGAGAGGCATGAAAACTGAGCGAATTTCTTTCAAGAAATGTTCATCATTCACTGACGTATCAGAGCATTAACAACTTTTAGATAAAGAGATCAGGAAAGAAGGACTAGTTGTGCTTTTCACAATGGACCGACTACATGTATAAACTGGATCGTGATCAAAGGTTATCTAGACTACATTTTAATACTCTTTACTTGATAGAAAATGAAGCTATCAGAGGCCACAAAACACAACGAAGTGTCCTCGATGGTCCACTTGAATCTGTTGTTGGCGTTTTGTGTTGCGCCTGGAGGAACAAGTGAAAAGTCAGCTTGCCGTTGGTGGAGCATCTGGTGGCGGTATCAGCGATCATTGGATGAGAAATTCCGAGAGGTCATTTCCACTGCCATATCAAGCATAGATGCAGTTGTACGCGAGACAACGGACTTGACGACAGAAGCTTCAGGACAATTCTGAAAGACTGGTAAGGTTAGAGAGAAGAGTTGCGAGTCATGACGACAGGCTTCCAGCAGTGATGCCGACGTTTTCCTCACTACAACCCTCTTATAACACGAACGAGATATCTAGACGTCTCACGAATGCCGAAAATGGGAATAATAACATTGAGTTTCTGATAGGCGAGAATGGGCGTGAACTCAACGATCTGAGACAAGAGGTATCATCGCTTAAGCGCCAGCTGGAGGGCGCAGTGGATAGCATCAGGCGACTTGAGAGAAGAATGGAATCTTCAGAGCACAATTTAGCGCTCAGGAACGTTGTTCTCTCAGACATAGAGGAATATGTCCGACAGCAGCACGTTTCCACGTATGATGGGACACTGCTCTGGAAAATATCGGATTACGCTCGCCGAAGAAACGATGCCATTAGTGGAAACCAGACGTCTATTTATAGCCCGTGTTTCTACACCAGTCGCCACGGGTACAAAATGTGCGCCCGTCTGTATTTACACGGGGACGGCATGGGCAAAGGAACACACTTGTCGCTGTTTTTTGTCGTCATGCGCGGCGAGTTTGACGCGTTACTCCGCTGGCCTTTCAGACAGAAGGTCACCATGATGTTGTTGGATCAAGACAATGTGGAGCATGTGATCGATGCGTTCAGACCCGATCCAACCAGCTCGTCTTTCCAAAGGCCCAGGCGGGAGACAAACATCGCAAGCGGGTGCCCCTTGTTTTGCCCACTGTCAGAGTTAAATAATCACGCCTATGTACGTGACGACACCATGTTCCTTAAGATTATAGTGGATACTTTGGATCTCTAAAGATAACTTACGACAATCTGTGGTAAGTTACAGTTAAAGAGTCGGCAGAACAACTTCCGTATTTGCCGCTCAAGTCTTCGTTAATGCAACCGTAAAGGTTTTCATTACTTATCAGAGAACAGCG
>JAHPZR010005070.1:10000-15000 GCA_019787425.1 Platygyra sinensis
ACTAACTTGAACTAGCTTAGTATTATAAATATTAAAGTACAGCAAAACTAATTGGTAATTTTTATGTGAAACAATCGAGAATGAATCAAAGTTATGTTTACTCACTAGAATCGGTGTAAAAGTATGAAACGGTATCCTCATAGAACTCCTTGACTTTAGGAATATACATTTTTAACTTCGAACCGTCAAACGAGAATTGAGTGATGAGTAAATTTTCGAAAATGAGGAGGTGAATGTGCCTATATTGAAATCTCTGAGTATCTCCCACTCTTTAACTCGGAGTAGTCTTTTCCCATTTCCTTGATCATTTTGTTAACTCGCTCTACTGTCTTTTGTCTAATGTTTCGCTACTTAATTTTTTTATCATGTGCTATGTACAATAGTTTGGTTTAATTTCGTTTATCTCAGTCAAATTTCTTTTCTTCTCTTATTCTCCCTTTTAAATAATTTTTATGATACTGTTTAAGTAATACATGTATAGCATCTCGCCCAGAATAGCTTTGCTAGCTTCGGGCTACTAAGGCTTGTTATTTAACTAAGATATTGGTAATAGCAATTGGACTGAGTGGAGTACAATTCAGGGAGTAATCGCGCGAGTGATTTCGGACGAGAGCGAAGTGCACGATTACTCCCTTAATCGCATCTATAACAAATTTCGAAGTTAAAAATGTCTTTTGAGTACTTTTTTTGAGTGAAAACGTCTGCGACGCTTTTCACGAGTTTGGAAAACTGTAGGAAACAGTGCCGTTAAAGCGCGCGTAATTGACTTGCGAATTGCGTGGGTATCCAATTACAGTTATCCAATTACGAAAAGTTCAAATTGGATACCTGTAACTGGACACCTACGTGATCGCGTGCCGATTACGTGACAAATAAGTGCGCGGAGAACCAATCACGATCAAGAATTTTGTTATAGATATGGTTCTGGCATGCACTATACGACATAGACAAAAATCTAAGTTGACTTAATATATAGATTTAGGCCAGCCTAAAAGCGTAGCTCCTGGGCCAGGTTATTCAGAGCCCGATTAAGCTATACGACATAGATAAAAAATCTAACTTGACTTAAAAACGTACGCATTTCATGTTTGTCACGTGTGCATAAATGATTGGCATATATAAAAAAATAGAATGAAATCGCTCTTTAAGAGTTGCTTTCATCCCTAAACAGTTTCATTGAAACTACTTGACTTCCACTTTTAGTGGATTAAGGGAACACTCATTTAATGATAAAGCGCCTTTCACTTCAGTGTCAAAAGTATCTCATATTAGCATTGGTTACATTAATACGCTTTGCGATTGGTTTAAAAAAATCGTACCACTTTGTCATCCAGTCAGGCGTGAAGCCAAAAGTTAAACCACTGGCGACTCGCTAATACACTTTCTCCCACGCCCTACGTCAGCTACATGTCTATGGTTCGAGTCCTGATTGGTCTGCTGGATTGTCAGTATTTTTCCTGATTAGCCAATGATTACTTTGGTTGTGGTTACTTTTCAACACTCAATTGAAAACCGCTCTTGTAATCAATAAATTAGTTACTCTGATTCTACCCTGGTAACCTTTTAAGTGGCCATCTCAGGACGAGTCAGAGCACATTTCCCTAGCTTGTGAACAGGCCCCAGGCGAGGGTTAAAAAGCGAAGCAAGTCGACACTGCTCCGCACGTCACTGTCTTTTTCGCCCTGTAACCCAATCGGGAGCCTGTTCAATAGCTAACTTTCTTTAAAGGATTTTGAAATTGTTGTCTGCCTCTAAGATCGATGGCCGAGAAAGTATGAGTAGATGTAGAATTCTTTTTGTCGAGACCGAACTTAGCTCGCTTACAATGTTCTTCTCAAGCGTACTAATGAACTTTTGGAGTAGTGTAGATTGCTTGCACTTATGGCGCTGTTCTCTGATAAGTAATGAAAACCTTTACGGTTGCATTAACGAAGACTTGAGCGGCAAATACGGAAGTTGTTCTGCCGACTCTTTAACTGTAACTTACCACAGATTGTCGTAAGTTATCTTTAGAGATCCAAAGTATCCACTATAATCTTAAGGAACATGGTGTCGTCACGTACATAGGCGTGATTATTTAACTCTGACAGTGGGCAAAACAAGGGGCACCCGCTTGCGATGTTTGTCTCCCGCCTGGGCCTTTGGAAAGACGAGCTGGTTGGATCGGGTCTGAACGCATCGATCACATGCTCCACATTGTCTTGATCCAACAACATCATGGTGACCTTCTGTCTGAAAGGCCAGCGGAGTAACGCGTCAAACTCGCCGCGCATGACGACAAAAAACAGCGACAAGTGTGTTCCTTTGCCCATGCCGTCCCCGTGTAAATACAGACGGGCGCACATTTTGTACCCGTGGCGACTGGTGTAGAAACACGGGCTATAAATAGACGTCTGGTTTCCGCTGATGGCATCGTTTCTTCGGCGAGCGTAATCCGATATTTTCCAGAGCAGTGTCCCGTCATACGTGGAAACGTGCTGCTGTCGGACATATTCCTCAATGTCTGAGAGAACAACGTTCCTGAGCGCTAAATTGTGCTCTGAAGATTCCATTCTTCTCTCAAGTCGCCTGATGCTATCCACTGCGCCCTCCAATTGGCGTTTAAGCGATGATACCTCCTGTCTCAGATCGTTGAGTTCACGCCCATTCTCGCCTATCAGAAACTCAATGTTATTATTCCCATTTTCGGCATTCGTGAGACGTCTAGATATCTCGTTCGTGTTATAAGAGGGTTGTAGTGAGGAGAACGTCGGCATTACTGCTGGAAGCCTGTCACCATGACTTGCAATTCTGCTTTCTAACCTTACCAGTCTCTCAGAATTGTCCTGAAGCTTCTGTCTCAAGTCCGTTGTCTCGCGTACAACTGCATCTATGCTTGATATGGCAGTGGAAATGGACCTCTCGGAATTTTTCATCCAATGATCGCTGATACCGCCACCAGATGCTCCACCAACGGCAAGCTGACTTTTCACTTGTTCCTCCAGGCGTAACACAAACGCCAACAACAGATTCAAGTGGACCATCGAGGACACTTCGTTGTGTTTTGTGGCCTCTGATAGCTTCATTTTCTATCAAGTAAAGAGTATTAAAATGTAGTCTAGATAACCTTTGATCACGATCCAGTTTATACATGTAGTCGGTCCATTGTGAAAAGCACAACTAGTCCTTCTTTCCTGATCTCTTTATCTAAAAGTTGTTAATGCTCTGATACGTCAGTGAATGATGAACATTTCTTGAAAGAAATTTGCTCAGTTTTCATGCCTCTCAGTTTAGAGTATTTTGATACAAACCTTGCTTTCACCGCAACCAATCGGTTGAAATGCACAGATCCTCTCAACTGCTTCACAGTCACCGTTGATGGGACTAAGGTGATTTTCCATCTGCCAGTGGGACAGGAGGAATTAAGAAATAACTGGGTTAGAAGTGAATGTTATCTTTACCAATGCTGAACTTGTTCATTGTAAAGTCCAAACCCAGATAGACTTCTCAAGTAATAACACTGGGTTTTGTCCACCTCAGTAGTATTACCTCTTGAAGGCAAAAGTGTGTTTTAAGATTGCCTCAGTTACATACGCGGTGCAAAATTGTAAAACTCTTTGAGAGCAAAGCGCGATCCATTTCATTCGGTTTTGTTTGGGGCATTAATGTTCCCTCGTTCGTATAAGAACCACCAGAACAAGCAATGCAAGTAGTATACGAATGCTAAATTAGGTATGATGCCTCGTTGTGAAAATCAAAAAATACACTCGGCTTTGTTTAATAAGGCTAAAAAAGAACAATTGTTCTAGTCCGATTATGAGGTGTTCTCCGTCATCAAGTAAAAAATTCATGGCGTATCTGAAAAATAAGAATTTAAATGTAGCTACCTCTCCACGTGGAATTCCTTCTTTGCCACACCTTTGGCACGTCACGGGATTCATTTTACAATCCTGTGCTTGGTGAGTCTGAAAAAGGTGGTAAAAAAGGTAACAACGAGGGCCGTGTACCATAAGGAATCTGTGTTTAGTGTTGGATATCCTGACACATTGGATTAACACGAATAGCAGTCAGCATCAGTACTACAAAATGAGATCGAAGGCAGGGCTGATTGATTTTAAGGAGAAAATAGGATGCTTGCGTCTGAGATCGTTACAGGATGTAAGACAGGGGTAGTTCTAGGTTTAGGGTTTGGGTATTGATGAAGATAATCGTTGATAATCCCAAGTAGCATATCAACTCTTTAGTGATAGGATAAGGCTGTTTACTAGTAAAGAAGTCAAGTGTCTCTCCCTAAAACACAGCTTGTGCCACTCGATCGAGAATACGGGGCGTTACACTTTGGGCCAGAGCGTCACTTCTGCGTCTCCATAGTGACTCTACTGAGTATTACTGAACTTCCTGATGGAAATCATCCAACTGACCTTAAGTACAGCTGCTGTCAAGGACTCTCCACATAAGGGGCACGGCTGCGTGCGATAAGGGCATTCATGTTTTACGTGTCGTTGAAGGTCCGATCTCTTTACTCGTTCACGACAGTTGTAGTTGGAACAATTCTGTCTTTCCGCAGGGCAGGACAAACGGTGCTTCTATATGGAAATGAAAAGCAGAACTCGTTCTTTTCGCTCTCCTCTTTGCATATTTTGTCTTACTGAGTGAGTGGACCGGGTAATTCTGTGAGAGGCCAATGTCGTCTCCAGAGCCCTTGTATAGTAGCATGACAACAACCCTAAGAATACGTTGTATACCAAGACCATACCAAAACATTTTGCTTGTTTTCAGATGTCATGTTTAAAGCTGTAGCACTTTCTGTTTCTTTCTCTTTGGTGCCCCGTTGTTCTTAGTAATTGTGTCAAGACGTTGTACAGGTTGTGCATTAACTGTGATTATGGAGGGTCCAAATGCATAGTTTCTTAACGGGACATAGTCAGCTGGTGCACATGCGCATTAGATACCATTTCATAGGTAATTTGCATATACCGAAGACTCGATTAATACTGTTTTTAACCAGATATGATAAAATA
>JAHPZR010005070.1:17500-27500 GCA_019787425.1 Platygyra sinensis
AAGTGGGAGAAGGGAAGAGAATCAGTCAAGTCAGTCGTAATCATAGAGTTAATGAGATGATCACTGATTTTGACACATTTCAAAGATTTCATATAAGCAAAAACCATAAAACACGCCATTAATTAGCTATACTATAGTCATTGAAAACTGGATGATTGGATAATGCAATTTTAGGGGGCGTTTTTAATAAAACAACTAGACGCATATTTGCGTTCACTCAGGCTTTGAGTTGGAGAGAAAGATTGTTTTTGTTGCACGTACTTCGGTAAGGCTTTTTGTGGTTTATCTTGTGACTGTTTTTATCTCGGTATGCTAGAGATGCAGGATTATTTATTTATGTATACAGTAAGCGGAAAACATATTTGTGAAGACGTTTTTCCCGGTTGGGTTAAACGCAAGCAAAATGGAGTGCTTAAATCGGAAGCAACCTAAGTACTTTCCGGAATGTTAAGTTACACGCCACTGATAAAATAAATTTCGGAACATGTATACAAACATCGGAAAAACGAATGAGCTCCAGCTCCACGCTTTCAAAAAGAATTCATACGAACAATATTATTTTGATCCATAGGCGAAGTTAAACTTCGTTTTTCCTAATATATTTATAGCATTTAGATAACAGTACAATGTAGATGACATGGGTATACACGAAAGAATACGTTCATACACAAATTCTCTAACCTTTTTCGGCTTAGACTTTTAAAACTTCGTGTTTGTATTCTGCTTGATTCACGATCGCGATTACATACATGATGAGATTTTAGTTTATGCTTCTCTCGATTAACATTAGGTAGCTCAGTTGATATAGCATGTTCCTCGATGAAAGCTTGGTTCATTCATAAATGTTCGCTCATAAAGACCATAAAGGACATAAAGAGATCTCTCGTAAATTTTGCGGACCAACCGGTTCTGAAAGCGCTCCTCATCTTTTAGTCTGGGTGTACTGCGACCGCTGTGTGAATATTTGGTATCCGTTTTGAGCGTATTATACACAGTATTTGTGTTGATCGCATAAACTTTTCTTCTTCCGCCATTACACCATGTGCTTATCAGAGACAAATCGTCGCGCATGCGTGTTGAAGACTTGCAAACTGTGGCTGAACGAAAAAAAAATCGGGCGTTTCTTTGGAAAGCCCGAGTAATTATGCCACTAGCCTGCGTTGCAGACATATCATGCCACTCGCCCTTGTTGGATATGAGATATATGATTATCGGCAAATCAGCACCACGCGCCTCCTTGGCTACGTACTCATCCAGCGCGCGCGCTCCTGGAAAACTTGTTAATTGTAGTGTAAGATGTATCTGCGGTCAGTGTGATAGTAACTCCCTTAACATTAAGGATACAATACGGCTGATAAACGTTGTTTATTGGGCTATAAATCATCGCATACTGAAAATTATATTTGTCAGGTTCTTTTTTGCTTGTTTATTTACCGAGACGGAGTCGAGGTTCACGAACTCGCAAAAAGGAACGAGGCCAATTTATCCAGTCATCTTGACCGAACAAAGCTTGGTCAATGAAGGATTCATTATATGGCTTTTGGGGAAATTTTCGTTGCAGGACACGGCGGATAGTCCAGAGGGGGCAAGATAGCTTCATCTCGCCCCGCTCGGGTAGCCAATCACAGCGCAGAATTTGATTCATCTTGCCCACTCTTGGAGCTAGCCATATAATAATCAAGCTAATGGATGCAAAACACAATTGAAATTGAAAGTGATAATGCCGCTTCAGTATATACATATTAAAAATAGGCTTGGATTATAAAGCCAGTTTGGATGATAATCTTGGTCCAAAGCTGTTCTTTTTAGCCCACTGGCAGGTCCAGTCTTTGAATCAACTCACAGAAGTAAATTTGTTGAATCGAATCGTTTAAGTGTTCTGCCAGGGCACGAATCTTTCAGACCTTAACTCGATACGTTTTGTACATTGTCAACGCGGTGATCACTTCCGGAGTGAAATACAGCAGTAAGGTTTTAGGTTGTTATTTAGTGATATACTGAATGCTAAAGTTTAGCCGGATTGTGCATTTATTTCAGTCCTATTTTCATACTTGTTAAGAAGGGTTACGGGAAAATTCCTGTATCCCAACTCTCATTGTTCTCGGAAAGCTGGGTCAAGCATATCCTGGATGCCAGAGGCCTTCTCGCTCGCCAGCGGCGAGATGCGTCAGAGCGAGCCCGAGAGCTGGTCGGCGAGATTGGCGTCGGCATGGAAGTGAGGTTATTGTCCGTTGGTACCAGAGGTTTTTTCTCGCCTCTTCGCGACTTGCCTTCATACTTGTCCAATACTCTGACACATTTATGCATAGCATTGTATTGTATTCTATTGTATTGCATCGTTCTCAATTGTGTTGTGTTGTTAATCCATTGTTATGTGGATATAATACAATACAATGCTATGCATAAATTTGTCGGAGTATTGGACAACCCTCCTCGCCTTCGCGGCTTCGCCGCTCAATTCTGTCGCCCCCAAAGAGAAAAAAAACCTCTGGCACCCAGGGTATGTCAAGCACAGACACGACCCTGTTTCCCCGGAATCCAGACAACAGTGATCAATAGTTAAATCCTTTCGTCCTTTCCAAAGCAATCAACGATGATGTCTCCATATGTTGTTGTATATCCAACAACTAATTGAATATCATTGCCAGTTGCAGCTGACAAGACTCGTTCATAAGACGCAGCTACAATAGTATACTGCGAGCGCTACTTTAGCGGGTACGGGCTGACTATGACAAAGCGCATTAGCTCTCGCTGTAGCTCTGTTTAAAGAGGAAATGTCGACACACATCTCTGCACATAACACAAAATTCACTTTCCTGAACGGTAAGATTCACTTACATTCCCTGCAAAAGGATTGGTAGGCTGAAACATAACGTCTCTGGCGACATTTTCTTCCGCCACCAATGTCACGGTGCTACACATTAAATATTTGATACGTTTCCGTCTTTGAATATTGATTAGCTAGTGTTGACCTTCGCTTTAATATACGGGGAATCCCCGAACTATCTTTTCTGTAAACAGACACAAACTGCAAAGTATGTAGATTAGTACAAAAGTAGCCACAAAGGTAGCGGTTATTTCTCCTCTAAAAGCGTTATAACAATTGATAATGTGAACTGGGAAAACGTCTTTTCAGTTCTTGCCAATATTACGGAAGCAATTTTAAACCAGAGGGTGGCAAAGAACATAAAGCGTTTTGGCTGTTGTGGAGAAATTTCACCCAAAGAAAACTGAGAAAAAAAGGAAGACACAAAACTATTTAACAAAAACAGTGCATTTAGAAACCACTCGAGACCTAAATCACTGATAAATGAAACTCCTTTTTTAAAGAACTTGAATCATATGTAACCGTGTACACAGATTCTCTTCGGCAAGGCTGTTCATTGTAGACTGTATGATTCCCGAACCTAAGGGCCATCTTATAGGTACATGTGACCTACTGATAGCATACACGGGACTGTCCGATATAACGCAGTCAGTTTGGGAAAACTGAACTATGATGCACCTGAGTTGTACTAATACATGGCTAGAAACATAACAAGAACTCGTTCACAACACCTTTCAATGACATCATCGTATCAGTTTAGCCCATGGTTTCCTTTTTCCTATCTGGCAACCAATCATTGAACTGTGTTGTTTTTTTTTTCCATAAGGATTTGACCTCGATTATATAACTTGAGTGACAGTTCAATTGGTGCTAGTTTGAATATTATATGAGTCTCGTATTCTCTGTATCTGCATGCCAGTATCAGGCGCCAAGTCCATACGTTTTAAAGTGCAACACCGATCTTTTACCAAACTAGAGGAAAAATAATTAATGAATATCGCCATCGTCTAGAATGGATTTTTTCCATTTCTTTTCTGTCTTTCTGTGCCGAGATACGGCGTATCGAACATGATTGTCCATGTAAAACACTGGTGCTCAATCCATACATCAGTGCTATTGCTTGGCGAATGTCCAGTGAACTGAGACGAACGAAAAACAACGCGTTGAATTGAGTAACCGCAGAAATCCCGTTATCGTGGTTTGGAAATAAATGTGTTACCACCCGAATTTGTCACAAATATACAAGACCTCTGTGCTGTTTTAACTTTTGTGGGCGTTTATAATCGCGGAAAATGTGTCAGTAGAATTTAAGACTACTTCATCACCGGGCCGGCCTTACGTTTATAGCATCATCTGCAGACTTTTGATTTGCTCGCGATTCATTTTATTATGCAAAGTTAACCTAGAAAATGAACTCTTAACATTGTGCTATTGTTTGTTTGTAACAAATTGATGCAACGTTTACTCTGCCTACTCTAAATCTGTAATCTGTAACGCGACGGTTTGCAAAATACGGTGACAGCAAGGAGTCACGAGTCATGAGGCAGTGTCTACGTATTGTGAAAAAATATTTAGCTAGCGTTAAGCATGAAAATTATAAAGCTGACGTCAGGTGTTGCTTTGTCATTTACTGTTTACTAAATGCATTTAATATCACATTGGTCTGGAAGGGTTTTCTTCGAGTGACTTAAAGGATTTTGACATTCCTGTTGATTGCCGAGTGGTGTTGCGCGGTAAACCACAAAACTAAAACAAAAAGAAATAATGAAACACCGTCGGCATATAAAGGGCAAAATTTCTACAGCAATTTACAGCTAACCGTTTTGGTCCTCATTTGCTGTTTACAAAATGTATTTATGGCGATGTTGTTGAAGAAAGTTTTTCAGTTTATTCCGGGATTTAGACATTCCTAGCTTTCTGATTGCCTTGCTTGGTTTTGCGTCTTCTCCTTAAACTACCATCAAGTCATTGTCTTCCTCTGTGCACTGAGCTGGTATTTTCTCTGGGAAAAGAAATCATAACCCTCATGTTAAGAAACTGGTACGTTTTTGTCTCTTGGAAGGCTACAGTCATTCGGCCCTACGGAAACTCAACAATTGAGGGTATGCTTACTGAAGCCTTGGGATTCTCTGTTGTACTAATTTTGTTTGAAATAGGTCCGTTTATCTCAGTATTTCAGCACAATGTCACAGTGTCGCCGTGTTCGAGTTCAACTGTAAAACATTGTGGACCGTGGTGTAAAATTATTAAAATGCTGCTATCATAAGGTTGCTCATCGTGTACTTCGGACACACTTTAGGTTCTACTATTTTAAGAAAGATTTCATGCGAGGGCCTCACTCAAACGAAATTAACTTCACGGGTTAGAAGAGAAAAAGAAATTCAAAAAAATAAATTTTACCTTCACCAGTTCAAAACATCAATCCTACAGAAAAAAATCTGCAGATCAAAAACATTTCCTAACATATTGGATTTTGTAGCATTACCTTCATAACAATAATGTTCCACAGGTCTTCGCCGCTCGGCATCACTCATAATGCAGTAGTAACAACACCAAAGCAACGATAAAATCCACTTGACCATTACATACAGGCATCGATATATTTTTCTGAAGCTGTCGCGAGTGAATAAGAGCATTTTCTTGAACAGACTGGTCTGAAGTGAAAGTTTCATTTTGAAAAGTGGCCCGTTGGTCTTCAAGTACCTGTTCATCCAACTGACTGGATCAGTCTGAGGCAGTCTGTCACTTCGCTTTATATTGCCTGTTACACGTGCTCTCCACATCCAATTGGTGAGAATTGATTACCGTCCGCTGAATAACTTGCTGTGTCTTCCGGGTGACAAAATTTCGCTACTTGTACAATCGAACAGCTGTTAACAAACTATGTCCAAACATAATATGTCTGGTGGCTCTCTTTCCGCCTCCGATGTTTTTATGCCATATTTCGGCTTCTTATACATGTTATCTTTTGGATGATTTTGCAATTTCGGAATATTAAATTGACCTGTCACCCCTGAAGACCGCGTACAACCACCGTACCGAAAAGATTGAATACTGTTTACCTTTCAAATGCAAGAGTCACGAGTGTAGCACTGTGGATAAGAATGGAATGACGAACGCGTTGTTTCGTTATCTTTCAGTTAAATATTTTTATGTTAAGCAATTCTGTGCCGAATTGCAACACCAGGATTTAATTTAAGAATTCTAGATGTAATACAATATCAGTATAAATATGATCGAAATTGTAATATACAGTATGCTTATAAAGGTCATCGAAAGCCAGTCAATGACTAAGGAAATTAGCGTTGTTGTGTCTTGTTTAAATAAAGGATTGTTGTGTAGTTTTTTTTTAACCCAGAGCATGGAATATACTAGAAAGAAATGGTCTACCCGAACACCCTTAAGAATCATTGGTACATGTGGTGACTCGAAACGTTTTTAAACAATTGGTATGAACAAGTTATGCAGTGGACCATGATATATTGAATATTATTTCCTCATCTGTTCCGGAGCGTGCGGCCGGTAGTCACGTGTAAGGCTTGAACGCATGCATGCGCAGGTTATGAAACTAAATTTGCGAATAACCTCTTCTTTCCATCAGGTCGTCACGCAGCTACCATTGAAAGATGTGACAAATGGCGTTTCTCAAAACAACTGAATTGATGACATCATAAATGTTTCCTATTTTCGGTTTGGCCATTTTTCACAAGGTTTGACCTCAAATGAGTAACTTGTGACACTAAATGAATTCAGAGATGTTGTTTGAGTACTCGAAGTGAATATATCATCTCAGTCGCCTATTCCTTGTTTCTTCATGTATGTTCCTGACGTCAAGTACTATACAGATTATAACCAAACTAGCGGAAAAGTAATTCATGAATATCACCATCGTCGAAAAGGGAGTTTACCCTTTTTTGATCTGAAATTTCTGGGCTGAGAATCACCAGACCGAAAAGGATTGTCGATGTTTACAAAACTGTATTCAAACGGTCGAAAACGCAGCGCTGCTGAATTGATATCAACATCGTACTAGGCGACTGCGCGGTGAACTGACAAGAAAGAAAAACATCGTTCAATTGAGTAAACGTAGAAATCCTATTCCCATTATTCAGGTATTGATTTTATATCACTGGAAATT
Source organism: Platygyra sinensis (assembly GCA_019787425.1). NCBI lineage: Eukaryota > Metazoa > Cnidaria > Anthozoa > Scleractinia > Merulinidae > Platygyra > Platygyra sinensis. Next base: position 24,466 of record JAHPZR010005070.1, read on the forward strand.
GCAGTAATTTTATGAGTGTACTGTGTTATTTTGGTGGATGTTTACGATCGCCGAAAGTTGTTTTTGGAATTTAAGACAAGTGAATCAACATCAGTGTTAAGGTCGTAGCCCATTGTGCAGTCTACTAAATGATTGGTTATGTAGTTTATTTTACAGTGTTAAGCTAGAAAACGAACTCTTATTCACTATGCTCTGACATTAATTATATCTGAATACTCTAAATCTGTGGCGTGATATTAAAATAATTACACGTCAGTGCTAGAAGCGATCATGTTGCACGCTTTTGCTCCGACGTACCTGGTATTGTTACCCTTGTTACCATCTATAAGATACTCACAAAAGTTAAACAAAGAAAGAAATAATGAAACATGGCAATCAAAAAGTTAGTCTGAGGCAATTTACAGCTTACGTCGGTGTTTTTCCTCAGTTTGCTGTTGACTATAGTAAATATATTTATGGCAATGTTCTAGAAGTACGTTCCGTTAATTTATTCAGGCCTCTTCACATTCCAGATGACTGGCTGCAGCAGGGTATTGTGCCTTTTCTAAACCAGCATCAAATCATCATGATCATCCTTTTCAGTGCACTGAACTGGAATTCTCTCTGGAAAAAGAAATCATAACCTATGTTTATTAACAAAATACCCCGTTTTTATTGAAACTAAGAAAATCAGCTTAGGGTTCTCAAGCAAGAAAAGTTGTCTTATGGGGCGTTACATGACAAGATTATTGTTTTAAGTATTCAATAATCCCGCGGCCTTAAATGTGGTAAACACCCTGTATTTGGGTATGGCCTTTGAAAGGCGGTTTTTATACACTTAAAGGAGAAGATAATAAGAGAACCTATAGCTGATCAGTTCAAACCATCACTACAAAAAAGAAAACATCAGTGTTCATTTAGTTACTCACCTTCGTAACAATCATTTATAACAGGTCTTCTCTTTTCCTTGTCATTCCTCGTGGTGGCAAGTAAAACCTCCAGAAAAATGACAAACACCACTTCACCATTCTAGATATGCATCGATGCATTTTTCGGTGGCTGTAGCTTAACGTTTTTCCCCAAAAGCTTCCCTGGAAGTGCATAGTTTCGCCAACTAAAGCTTCTCTTTAATCAGCGTGAACACTTCAAATTACGTTCTCGTCTTTACCAAATAAGTGATGTGGTGGTAGACGGTCACAAGACCACAAGAAAGCAAACCTTAAACGGGTAGGCTTCAGCAGTAGGGATCTTCTACAGTATGCTAAGCATCGAGCTGCATTTTTCATAGAGCCATCGACCCAAGTGAATTTAACGTGGCTATAACACTTCCATTAAAAGCAAGCCGATGTATGATATTATTACCCAATGGTAGCCAATCATCGAGCGTCATTTTCACACAGAAATTGACCTCAAACGTGAGACCTCAAATGTGAGACATGTGACTTGTGTCGGAGATCGGATATTGAGATCGTGTTACTAAAGTGAAGACCTTATCAGAAGCGTATTGCGTGTGTCTGCAAAGACCTGGTCTGACTGAAGGTAAACCTCAAGTACTACAATGACGATAAACAAGCGTAAAAGTACTTGTAGTATATTATGAATATTGTCAGTCTATAGATAAAGTTTTTCCTTTAGTTGAACTGCCTCTCTGGACTGAGACTATTCGAAGCGAACATGATTGGCGAGGTGTAATGGAAAGTTACGCCTAGATACCCGGCAGCCGGGAAGTCTTTTTAAAATACTACATACCCGGCAGTCTGAAATTATTCTAGAATTTCCACGGAAAAACTCATCCAATCCTTCTTTAAACTGTAGATCTTTGTTTAGAAATGTCAAGCGATTTCAGTTATAATTTTGGCTTTGTGGTTTAGGAAATTTTTGAGCTTGGGCATAAATAATTAAAGACTTGTGCATTAGTCTAATGGTCGTAGCCTATCATACACAGTCTCATAAGTGTTTTTCTATTCATTTTATTTTGAATACAGTGTTAAGCTAGGAAGAGAACTCCTACCCGCTCTCCTGCTATTATTACTTATTTGTACTGACTCACTGGAGCAACGTTTATTCTGCCTACGTACTTGTAACGAAAAGCGGATAGAGCACAGAGTCCACAAACTAAACTAATTTAATGTACTAAACAACGACATTACAAGATGGCCGACCACACCATCAACAACGCCGTCACGTGACACGCAAGGCGGGAACTGGACTGGTTCTTCATGTCCCGCACTGGATGACCTTCAGTGTGCGGCCCAGAAACCACTGATGATGACGATATCATTGGCTGTGGCAGCTCAGCTGGGCTTGACTCAACCAGTTCAGTAGGATCGGTCATGTCGAGGTTTGTCTCTAGTGACTCCGGTAACTTCTCGGGTGTTGCCCTGAGCCATTTGTGGTTCTGACGATAATACTTTCCGTTCACCTCAACCAAGCAGGAACGGATCCCCTCCTCTCCAAGGACGCGCCCCAATGACCATTCCTTCTCGCGTGGCAATTGCATTGTAATGGCATCAACGTCACGCAATTTTGGCAGTTCAAGCGAGTGACGATCATAGTAGTGTTTCTGCTTCTGCTTCTTAATCTTGATCTTTTCGGGAACATCAGATATCACCTGTGGAGCTAACAATTGGCTACTGGGAGACGGGTGCGTGTTCGCCTACCATATAGTAGCTGAACAGGAGAAGCATTCATACCCTCAGTAGGTGTGTTGCGCCACTTGACTAACGCCAGCAGGGGATCACGCTTATCCCCTCGGGCTTTGGTCAGCAATGACTTACAAGTCTTAACTGCATTTTCAACACGACCATTACTTTGTGCACGATAAGGGCTCTATGTGACGTGGTGAAAATCCCATTCCTTAATGAAGGTTTTAAAATCTTCACTGTTGAAGGGAGGCCCATTGTCACTGAAAACGGTCACAGGAATACCATGCCTGAAAAACCATGCCTTTAGAACGGTGATGACACGGGTGCTGGTGGTGCTACTCATATCTTGCATTTCAAAATAACCAGAGTAGTAATCAACGGCTATCAAAAATGATTGCCCGTCCAGCACAA
>JAHPZR010005070.1:30000-45000 GCA_019787425.1 Platygyra sinensis
AACCCTCTTGAATAACATCAGACAGCATCTGTAATTCTTTATCCTTGGCAGTCTCCTCACGCAGCTTTTCCAAACGAGTGAAGGAGACACTCAGATCTTCACCATGTTTAATTTGCTCTAACTCAAAAGCGAACAGTCGTTCTCTGATAGAACGGACGTCACTGTCCTGGTTCTGACTCACTAGTTCATTTTCCAAGTATGCGCGACTTAATGTGTCAGCCAAGAACATGGTCTCTACTTTCTTGTATTCCACTTGGATGCCATAGTTCTGCAGGCGGAGGCGCATGCGTTGGAGGCTTAAGGCGAACTGTGGATTGGTTTCTTGAATATGGTTTCCAGTGGCTTGTGGTCTGACTGCACTATTACATTGCTCCTTCCAAAAATGTACTGATCAAATTTCTCACATGCATTAACTATGGCGAGTAGCTCTTTTTCAATCTGAGCATAGTTTTGTTCAGTTTTAGTCATCACACGAGAGCTGTAAGTTACGGGGCGCTCCTCTTGTAACAGAGCTGCACTAAGTCCACTTTGGGAAGCGTCACATTGAATGACCACTGGCTCATTTAGGTCATAGTAGGCAAGAACAGGTGAAGATACAATCATTTCCTTAACATGGGCCACAGCATCAGTATGACTTTGCAGCCCACACCACTCAGCATCTTTTTCAGTGATTCTGTTTCTTCGGATAGACGTGGGAGGAGGAACTTTGCCAAGTAGTTAACCATGCCCAGGAACCTACGTAAGGACTGAACATCAGTTGGGGTCTGGCATCACTACAATTGCCTCAACCTTGTGTGGACCTGGTTTCAGTCCCTCAGGAGTTAGAGTGTGTCCGATAAAAAGAACTTCTTGCTGTCTCAGTCGGGCTTTCTTCTTGTTCAACTTCAGGTTTCTCTCACGGCAACGGTCTAGGAAGGCACGCACATTTCGGTCATGATCTGTCTGCCACTCCGCAGGTGTGTTTGCCAAATCCAACGATCACAAAACCATCTGAAATTACTTCTACTCCTTTAAGCCCCTCAATGTGTTCTCGCATTTTGCGCTGCCAAACTTCCGGTGCACTATTGATGCCGAATGGCATTCGCTTCCATGCAACGGTAGCGCCCGAACGGGGTGTTAAGAGCGACTTGCTGTAACGGTCATCTATACCTATGCAAGATAGAAAAAATCGATTTTCTGAAAATTTGTCAGGAAGAAGGTTTTTACTAACTTGTTTCAAAACAGTAACTTTGAGGTTGTTTGGATTTTTATTTTCTTCTCCAGACCGCCTTTTGTATTTTGCCCCTAAAAGAGCCAAACTTGGCCCTGAAATTGCACTTTTTGCGAAGGCTGGCAAGCCAAAATGCTGTGCGTGGCTGGAAAAGCTAACCCATATTATTAAAATATAATGTTTTAGTACTTATTTCGCGTTGTCAGATCCACATGTAATTTGAACCTGAATTTTTAACAAATTTTCAAAATTATACGCGACGGCGATGTCGCGTCACGTCCAAAGTTAGGTCAAATTCGTGGACCAAAAAGTCAATCTGGTACATGGATTTTCCTCCCAAAACTATTTTTCTGGATAAAAGTATCACTTCATCTCACTTTTTATCGCAAATTTAGCTTGGGTAAATAAAACGCAAAAATTTGACAGCGTCTTGAAACCAGACACCTGAGCTAATCGCTTGACATTTTGACCTTTCACGCCGCGATTATTATCTCGAACGTTGACCCTGAAATGTTTGCCTGTGGGTCTCAATCCGGTTAAATAATTGTTTTAAGCCTCTAGATATCAGTTATAGCAATTTAAAGACAGTTTCTAGCTGCAAACGAACATGTTTAGCAAAGGCTAATTTTGAATAAATAAGCTTAAACATGTAGCGGTCAGCGAGCACAGAATGCACGCGACAAATATGTCGGTTTATAAATCGTTATCGGGAAAAATCTTGAGGAAAACTAGAAGAATAAATAGTTTACTAAATACTTGGAGTTATTTCTTACCTTAATCTTGCCTACCGTGATAAGAAATGGTCACATTGCTGCGGCTTCATAGCTTGTTCGAAACAGTCTCGACGGTTGCCAGGCAACAAACAAAATCACAGACACAGGACTCCCAAGGTCGCGTGAGAGCGGCGGCGTTATTTATTTATTTTAATTGTTACTATTTGTTTGGTTGTCTGTTTGTTCTTTGTAATTGATTGTTTTGTTGCTGTTTTTTAATATATAAGTTTTATCCCATTTATGTCATTTTGATTCTCATAGCCAATTATCTTTTGTGCTTACCCTATGTCAACGAGCATGCCTCAGAAAACAGGCGTGCCCTCCCTTTAACTCTGACCTGTCTTGTTTTAGCGCCCTTCTAGCGCGATTAATACGGATTTTTTTACCTGTAAATAACATTACGTAACTGCAGAATCCTGCATCTATATTAAAGTTAGAAATTGTAATTTAATAGCTTTATGTGGTTTTGCACATTTGTCGGGTAATCGTGTGGATCAAGTGCAGACAATCCGGCAAATGTCCAGTGTGTGGTTGCGGGAAGCTGGTTAAAGAGTCCTCAAGGCCACCTTCGAATTTTTTTGTATTTGAAGACTGTAACTTAGACTGTGAATCGAAGCTCTTGCTTGCTCGGCAGGTAAGAGAGTACATATCACTTTTATTGCCGTATCACTTGTATTGTAAGGCAAACACAAAGTGATTTTAATTCTTGTAATTAGTGTTATAATCTGCGGCCTAAACCTTCAATGTGAGAGCCACGCTGCACCACACCTCGCAATAGGTAACTGTGCATGCTGGCTTTGATACACCTGTCAACTGTCACGCATCATGCACTATTGTCACGCACTATGTATGACTGTCACGCAAAAATCATGAAGCTGTCTGGAATGTCATAATGTATGCCAGAGTATGTAGCTGAAGACAAGTTCATCTGTCATAATCGGAAATGTTAGATCCTCAAAACTAGAGGACAAGGAAGAATGCACTCCGCAGGAGAAAGCGGGACCTTGAAGAGAGGGTAGGTAATTGAAAAGCGTGTACATAATTAAACTTCCCTAACCTTGCAAAATTTGGTAGATACCGAAGGTCATGATACAGTTGGTAGTTTTGGTCTTTCACTTTCATCTTACATGGGTGTTTGATAACGACAGGCCGCATCTTCAGCTGACAATTTGTCCAGGACATCGTGAGTCATTCGGTATCACATGGCAATCTAATAAAAGAAACTGTACTGCTCCGATTTCTGTGAATAGAGAACGCGGTATTACACTCTCGCAGTCCGGACAGCTATTCCACTCCACTGGTGTGTTAGTTCCTGTGGCGACGCGCAAGTTTATAAAAGTAAATTTAAAAAATAAAATAAATAATAATAAAATAAATAATAATAATAATAACAATGATAATAATAATGATAATGATAATCAAAGTCATAATAATAATAATAATAATAATAATGATAATAATAATAATAATAATGATGATGATAATAATAATGATAATGATAATGGTGATCATAATTATAACTTAAAGGGGCTCAGTCACGGCATCTTGAGTTATTTTGAACATCGAAAAAAATAACCGTTAAATTGAAGGAAACCTAAATAAAACACTTTATGAAGATAGAAAAACATCAAAGAGATAATAATAAGCCATAAAGGAACAAGGATGGTTAAGGATGGAGAAGATTTACATGGATTGCAAACAACGAATTTGAAAAGTTTAGCTAAGCTTTTCAAACGTGACTGAGCCCCTTTAACTGATAATTACTTTTTATCTGTTATAACATGCTGCATGCCAGATTGTACAAGGGTTTATTGAAGTGTCTTGCTTGAGAGGTGGAGGCTAAGGCTATGCCACAATTGCAAAAATGTCTAAACTTTTTCACGAGCTCCATATGAGCGCCAGCCCTCCTGAGAGTGTAGACCCCTCGTGCGCGTTCCCACTAGAAGTCCAATAAAACCCTTAACAGCCGAATATAATTCCTCCAATAGAAACCTAACCGTCTTTTCCTTCGATGTAAGCCCGTGGGAGGATCTTGAAACTAAATGAGTAGCTTACTTCGAGAGAGCTCTCTCAAACATACTTTGCATGAAAACTGTAAGAAACTTATCACCCGGGTATATATTTTCTTCCTTAGCCATAAGCCCAGCGCGACGTTTCTCAAACACCCCAATTTGATTTTCCAAGAACTTTATGTTAATAAGATTCTATCAAGTTCCCGTTCTGTTGACTCTGCCAACAAAAAAAAACTTAACTTGGTTCGTCGACAAATCTGTCTCTTTGTTAAATTAATTCCTCACAAGAAGTTTCCTTGAGACTAACTAAGTTTTCTGAGGAATGCACCCGAGCCGGGGTCTACAGTGATTCGCCCAGGAGGGTTGGCGCTCATATATGTGGCTCGTGGGAGATTCTTCGATTCACAGTCTAAGGCAGAGTCTCAAAATACAGAAAATTTCGAAGGTAGCCTTGAGAACTCTTTGCACTGCTTCCCACAACCACACACTGGACATTTGCCGGATTGTCTGCACTTGGTCCACACGATCCCCGGACAATTAAGTGTGCAAAACCACATGAAGCCATTAAAATACAATTTCTAACTTTAAAATGGATGCAAGATTCTCATGTTCTGTATGTTATTTACAAGTAAAAAAACAAGACAGGTCAGAGTAAATTAAAAGCAAGTGCGTGCGTACGTTCTGTGAAATTTGATACCAGGGAGGGCACACCTGTTACCAGAGAAAATGATTGGGTATGAGAAAGCAAATGACATAAGTGTAATAAAACTTATATATTAAAAAACAGCAACAAAACAATCAATTTAACAAAAAAAAAAAAAAGAAAAAACCCAACAAACTGACAACCAAACAAATAGTAACAATTAAACTAAATAAACAACGCCGCCGCTCTCACGCGACCTTGGGAGTCCTGTGTCTGTGATTTTGTTTGTAGCCCGGCAACCGTCGAGACTGTTTCGAACAAGCTATGAAGCCGCAGCAATGTGACCATTTCTTATCACGGTAGGCAAGATTAAGGTAAAAAATAACTCCAAGTATTAGTAACCTATTTATTCTTCTAGTTTTCCTCAAGATTTTTCCCGATAACGATTTATGAACCGACAATTTTGTCGCGTGCATTCTGTGCTCGCTGACCGCTACATGTTTAAGTTTATTTATTCAAAATTAGCCTTTGCTAAACATGTTCGTTTGCAGCTAGAAACTGTCTTTAAATTGCTATAACTGATATCTAGAGGCTTAAAATAATTATTTAACCGGGTTGAGACCCACAGGCAAACATTTCAGGGTCAACGTTCGAGATAATAATCGCGGCGTGAAAGGTCAAAATGTCAAGCGATTAGCTCAGGTGTCTGGTTTCAAGACGCTGTCAAATTTTTGCGTTTTATTTACCCAAGCTAAATTTGCGATAAAAAGTGAGATGAAGTGATACTTTTATCCAGAAAAATAGTTTTGGGAGGAAAATCCATGTACCAGATTGACTTTTTGGGTCCACGAATTTGACCTAACTTTGGACGTGACGCGACATCGCCGTCGCGTATAATTTTGAAAATTTGTTAAAAATTCAGGTTCAGATAACATGTGGATCTGACAACGCGAAGTAAGTACTAAAACATTATATTTTAATAATATGGGTTAGCTTTTCCAGCCACGCACAGCATTTTGGCTTGCCAGCCTTCGCAAAAAGTGCAATTTCAGGGCCAAGTTTGGCTCTTTTAGGGGCAAAATACAAAAGGCGGTCTGGAGAAGAAAATAAAAATCCAAACAACCTCAAAGTTACTGTTTTGAAACAAGTTAGTAAAAACCTTCCTGACAAATTTTCAGAAAATCGATTTTTTTCTATCTTGCATAGGTATAGATGACCGTTACAGCTAGTCGCTCTTAAATGTTGTTAAACTACCCGACTCATCGTCAAGTTCCACTTACCAGAATCCATTACTGGCATCAAAAACACTGAACAGTTTTGCCCCATTCAGCCTAGTTGCAATTTCTTCAATTGTGGGCGTCGGGAAATGTTCACACTTTATGGCAATATTCAGATCCCTGGGATCCAAACAAATGCGTAACTTGGTTTCCCCCTCACCTTCAGTGGATGGCTTGCTCACCACTAGTGTACTTGATACCCATTCAGTAGGATGGTCGACTTGTTCAATTATGTTGGCAGCTACCATTTCTTTGAGTTTCTGCTGAACTCGCTCAGTCATCGCAACAGGTAGACGCCGGGGAGGATGAACCACAGGTCTGATGGACTCTTCTATTACTGTCCGTCCAACTTTCCCAAACCTTCAAATACATCGTCATACTCTTCCAGCATTGGCTCTGTGTCGGACTTCAGTGCTCTGACGCGTGGATCTCGGTCACTGTCGAGAATCTTTATCAAGTTCATTTCCAGCATTGTCTTCTTAGACAGTATGGGCTCATACGCATGACCCCTGACTACACTGACTTCAATTTTGTGTGTGTTTCCTTTGCGGGAGACATGTACTGTGGCGCTCATCTCCATTAGCTAAAACCAGGACTGATTTGCCGTGTGCATTGAGGAAATTCAAATGTAGATCGCCTGTCACCTTCTTGTACACATCCAAAGGCAAAAGGTTGCATTCAGCCCCCGTGTCCATCAAGAAGCTTACATCATGACCTGAAAGGGGCTTAGACTCCTTTGATACAGTGAGGGTCACTATCTCACGACCTCTGTTTCCAACACCTGCGGCAGTTAAATAGCATCGCTTGAACAGAAGACACCTTGCTTTTCGTTGCTGGGCACTTGGCAACAAAAATGATTTCTCTTTTTACAATACGCACAAATCTTACCAAAGGCAGGGCAGCTGCGTCTTTCATGGTTCCTCCCACAGAATTTACAGTCCTTGATCCAGTCACTGCTGACAGATGGGACATTTTCCGACTGCTCTTTCTCTTTCACAGCACTCAATCCAGACTCAGCAGACATAACCTTTATTTGAACAGCTCTACTCTCGGCGGCACGAGCGATATCTATAGCTTTCTCAAGGGTCAATTTCTTCTCTTTGAGCAAACTTTCACGTACCTTGGCAGTTTTGGTACCTGTCACCAGTCGATCCCGGAGGAGCTGATCGGTGTGATTGACTCGAGATCACAATTTGCTGCAATTTGGCGAAGCTCCGTCAAATATTGATCAACAGTTTCAGATTCCCATTGATCCCGCGTAAAGAAACGAAAACGTTCGTAAAAAGTGTTTTCCCTGGGAATGTAATGCTCTTCAAATTTGCTTACAACCGCAGTGATATTCTTCGCGTCGTCCGGCGAGGCCCATGTGAAAGTACGAAACACCTTGCTCGCTTCTTTTCCAATACTGCCAAATGAGTTGCTACTTGGCGTGCTTCTTCCTCTTTATCTAGCCTCGTAGCGAACCTGTAAGTATTCCAAGCTGAGACTCAAGTTCGCCAATTGGACGCTGTCGAACCGTCGTTTGGCTCGAGTATGTCAGGAGGAGGTATTTGGAAATTCGCCATTGTTGTCAAACTTGAAGCCGGACTCGTCGAAGAGAGCTGTTCACCACTGCTTTCACTCATAAATTCGGCAACTTCTGCCACAAATCATTCAGTGTGTGGATTCAGACAACTTCTGACACCATGTAATGACGAAAGAGCACAGAGTCCACAAACTAAACTAATTTAATGTACTAAACAACGACATTACAAGATGGCCTACCACACCATCAACAACTCTTTCACGTGACACGCAAGGCGGGAACTGGACTGGTTCTTCACGTAAGTACACACGTTACAGTACTCTAAATCTGTAAAGGCGGCGAAATACGAGATACAAAAACGCTCAACTTGTCGCGCAACATTGTTTCGTTGCAAGTTTTCGTCGATGTTTCCCGTTTTTCACCTTGCGTGACCAACTTGCCTTTTTTTGCGGGTTGAAGAATTGCGGCGCGCTGATTGGTTGATTTGCTAGGGCACGAGCAGATTTGTTGTGCGACAAGTTGTGAGTTTGATGAAAAACGAGCAACAAGGCCATAATTTGTTACTCAAAGTAGACCCGCGCTCTACTTTTTGCAACAACTTTTTTCAACCCGCAACAAATGTTTTTGTTGCGCGACAAGTTGATCACGCAAGGTGAAAAACGGGAAACATCGACAAAAACTTTCAACGAAACAATGTTGCGCGACAAGTTGAGGGTTTTTGTATCTCGTATTTCGCCGCCTTAACTTGATTTCAAAATGGTTACGTGTGCAGACATCATTAATTGTTAATGTAAAATTTCTTTTAGTCCCAGATCATGTTGCGCAAATTTGCACTTAGGAATTGCTAGACTTGTTACCACCGATAAGGAATAAAGAAATGAAACATCGCCCCGCACATGGGTACAAACCCCCGATCAGCGAACGATTTGATTTGATTATCGTGACGACCCGGCAAAACTTGCTTGAGCACGGATGTATCGTATCAGTTGTAAAGAATGAATTTATGACCATTAAAAGTATACTAAATTCTAAATCATAACAGCACTCAAAGATACTGGCGCCGATTAAAACCTGTCATTGATGTCAGATGCATAAACTTGGATTTGGAAAGCATAGATTTAGATCGTGGAAATTAACTTAACTTGAGCGATTTTCTGCGAGGTAACTGATCATTATACAAATGTATATTATTCCGTAGCTAGACCTACTATTTCTTTGTTGCATTTCCTCGATTGCAGTTGAACCGGTGATTGTAAACAACTCTCGCTTGGTTTCAGGGTTATTCAAATCGTACCTCCTTCGGCCTATAACTTCCTTTAATAAAGGAAAAGATGTAACGTTGCAGTCATCGACTTTCATCATTTTTTTCAGTTTTGGAAGCTCAACGAATTTGCTCATAATTAATTTTCTGAGGTTATTGCACCATCGTAAGACACATACTGAGCTATTTTAACATGACTTGCAATGATTGCGTCCGCATGGTTTTGTCAAATATACAGCTGCTACTGTTTTATAACAACTTGGTAAATTAAATGAACGTATAAGCTTGGATGCAGCTAGATGTAGCTAATCACATTGACCGCTATAAACATTCAACATTTACCTGTTTTAACATTTTTACATAAAAGTTTGTCCGATTCCCCAATGTCGTCAGATCGGATATTTTGACACAATAGATATTTCAGTTCCAGAGTTCAAAGTCGAAAGGGAATGTTCCTGATGTTCGTCGAGTGGAAACTGATATGAAACTCCCGTTTACTTTGCATATTCTATTTTTACTGCGCGGAGCGAGAAAGTTATTTTTTTCTTTTTCAGTTGCTTTCCCAAACCCTGCCATTACGAGGATGTTTTGCATTCATCCAAACATTCTCAAAATTTCAGAACGGGAGGTACTAGTTGAAACATTTCCTGCGAAAGTATCTACGAGAACAGTAATGTCGAATGTCCGAAATCCGAACCATTCAACAAACATTCCGGAAGCAAAATCGACAAATCGAATGGAACAAAAATTTCCGGGAAAAATTGTTTAAAGTTTGGGTATACTTTGTACGCGAGGTTGTCCTTTTCTTCGGATAGAAATTCCGGGAAAATGTTTCATTCCGGTGCAGTTGATGGGAAAGCGTTGTTCTATTCTCCACTGAAAATTTTCGAATATTCAAGCCGGGAGTCCGTCGTGGTAAGGTTAAGTATCTTGGGCTTTCGAAACCCAAGCTTCTTCATGTAAAAAACGTCAGTATCTTGGGCTTTCGAAGCCCAAGCATCTTCATGTACCAGTAGGGGAAATCAAGTTGTTACCAGCCAGCACTGTCCCGTCGGCTTTTACAAACGACCATGCTCTTGAGTTAATGATAGTAAAACGACGTAAAATTGATATTGCTAAATACTCCAATGTAAGCAAATGGTAATTCTGACCGTTCTCGGTTAACAATACTGGATCGCCAAAGCATAAGTATGACTGATTAAAAGGGTTGGAAATTCAGTCCATTGTTAAAAACCTATGTTTACGTCTCCCTATTCAAAAGGTTTGTTTGATATTGTGCCAAGAGTAATAATATCAGTAAAATACGCTTAGATAATACAAAAGATGCCTGCTCAAGGCGGAAACTTGTCACTACAATGCATTAGCAGCTTGAAGCGTCATCGGTTCACTGTTTTATCCTTTGCATTTAATTAATAACTTCCTTTAAGTATATTTGACTTAACCTTTACCGTCAGTGTATATGTTAACGCCAAGTTTTTGTGAAACGCAAAATTTAGACTTTTCGACATCTTTCTTTAGAAGCAAGTGTTGAAAAAAATAGCTGATGAACTGTTGCAGGAAAATAGTAGAATTCATCGGAACACAATATTCCGCCAGAAAGCGGAAGTTTAAAACTACGACTTTCTGTCCACCCACTGAATTTCCTCGAAGTTTTCCAATTCGGTTTAAGGCGTTATGTCACTTAGTGAATGATTGCAAACCTCTCAATGTTTTCTAAGTGACTTGAGCCCTAACACCCATCCCATGAACGTTAACTTTAACTTTTCTAATGCAGTGGCTCCAGTGAGAACAACGCTCAGGCTGCCAACCAATCGCAAGGCCCGGAGTCGAACATTGTCATTGGTTTATTCTTCCGCTTCTGCTTGCGATTCCGATAATGCAGTGTTCACTTGCTCATAAGCGACGGAGTCATAAGCAGAATCGGTGTTCTGCGTCCAACTCCGTCGGCTTGATTTTCACTAGATCATACTGGTCTGCGCTTCTTATTACGACTCCGACTCCGACTCCGTCGTTAGAGAAAACCAGCCTTTACTTTGGCAAGTTTGTGAGGTCTCATGTTTCCATGACTTTGCAACGGATTGCTATGACAATTCGCATATTTCTTAAATTCGACATTGGTAAACTGATCTGTGGAGGTGGTATTTTGGCTTTAGACCATTTGGGTGTAGTACTACTACTAGTAGTAGGTTCAAGATAATTATATTCCTTACTTTACCTTAAACTGCACGGATCGGCCTTGATGTAGCGACGTCTGGTATAAAGATATTTCGACTCCCACATTTTTGTAACATCCTGTAGATAATCTGAACAAAGACCCACCACACAACGAAAACGCCGAGTAGACTAATGAACAAATACACTCTTAATTCTCTGATATAGTTAAGAACTCGTATCTTCCTGTTTGTTTCTGCTTCCGCGAAATGACAATCGGGGAAAGTCCCCGAGAAGTACTTAAATATAATGTATGACGACATGCAGGCTTCTCTCGTGAAACTCTGTTATAGACGCTTTACTTGTTTCGGGACCAAACGATAACAGTTGAGTAAGTTGACTAAGTTTGATGTGGACTCTTCGTCCCAGCGTAATTCGGGCATCCCCGGCGTTTGTGTTACATACACCTTTGCTGGAAGCGGATGTAGTTCGTGAATTCGTGACCACAACAAGGGCGAGTGATCACCAGTTACATCACCCGGCTTGGCCTAATTGCCTTAGCTTTCGAAGAAAGAGAAATGATTCCGCCGCCAGTATTAGCGCGGGTACCGGGAATCTAACGACAAACCAGTTACTCTATACGGAACTTGTTATCGTTTAAAATTAAGAAAGCAAAGGAATGCATTCAACGTGCACTTATGAGCATAACTTTACTTGCTTCATATAAATTTAATGGCGTTGTTTTGCATTGCATGAAAAACTTACTCGGTTCTCAAATATATTAGTATCTGTCGTATCTTTTGAGCTTTTAAAACATGTCTTCTTAACTGGTGTTTTAATTTTCATAATAAATTAATAGAAGAGTAGCTTATTGCTCAGCTTCTAACGAGGAAATAATGCCAAACCTGCCAAGATCTTTTATGGCATAAATAGTTTTATATATTTTGGTCCATTTTCGTTTGCGGCTCTTTTCGATCAATTCAAGCGCCTTTATCGCAAAGTTTATTTACATTTAAGTCAAAACTATTTAGGTTCCTTACCTAGAATGTAATGCAATATTGGTCTCGAAATTTCCTGCTTATTTGGGACCAGTTGGTTTGAACAGGTAGAACACGGACAGAGGACCACGAACAACACTACTGAGTATTGGTGAAAGAAAGCAGTTCTGTAGAGCAGTATATAATGCTTATTTGCAGAGGCGGGGTAATACTCCATTGTTTGAAACTCCCGTGAAAATAATCTCTGTACACCTTTCTGTAACTCTCCTGATACGACATCAGCAACAGCTGAAACGTGATAGTCTTAAACATATCTTCATCATGACTGTATCCCGGGGACTGTTACCGTGGGTTGACCCCAGTGACGTAACTTAACGATCACTGAAGGCGAATGTCCACACTGAGAGCAATCTCAAGTATATTCATATACCTTTAATAAAGTCTGTATTGCACAGGCCGTGCGGTTGAGATGTGAAAACTTTGCCTTTGTTTTGCATTTAGGGAAGTCTACGATGGTCATGAATAATGTCGCTGATAGACACGCAATATGTAAATTACGTTGTGTCACGGTATTTTATTATTATTACACTGCATCGGGATGAAACGAACTGGAAACATCTCTATTTTAGGATCACAGTCTACTGGCTGCCTAAATAGGCAATTATAAAATGATTCCCAAGTTTCAGTCCGTTGTTCATAACGGTTTGACATATGCGGGCTTGGGAAGGCCTCGATCAAGTTTTGGCGGACTCATTACCGCGCGTGATATGGTAATGCCAACGTAACGTGAAGTCTGATTTATTCAAATGATTGAAATATACGGAAACTGAACAATTCTGGTTATACTTACTGATTGCTCAGTGTTATATGTTATAGAGTACACTGATTTTGAATTAGGTCCGTTTATCTCAGTTTCTCTTGATACAATATTGTTCCGTTTATCTCGACAGTTTATTTTAGCACTATGTGCTTTCGAGTTGAAGTGTAAACTGATCTAATGTATATTGTGGACCCTGGTGTAAAATCACTGATTTAAATGCTGCTCTCATAAAGTTGCCCATCATGTCTTTGGGTAGTCCATAGGTTTTAGTTACAGAAAGATTTCAAAAGATTTATATAGTATCCTGCGTCAATAGCTAGCTGATCAGTGCAGTCAATAGTGATCATCTGACTAACGTGCGTAAAAATATATAACATGATTTTAAAATCGTATTAGCTAAGGGTGATGGAGTTCACTGTTTGATGAGTTGTTCAGATTTGTTCAGAATGTCTATTAACTTAACTCCTTACCTTAGAAATCCGTTGTGCTTCTTTTCTAGGTCTCTGTCAGTATATAAAGTGATAAAACTGCTTCCGTAAGAGTATTTTACTTTGAATTTTTGCGCTGTTTTTCACTGCAGCCAATAGGAGTTCAGATATCTTAACAGCCGTCAACCGGGACCCACGCTAAGGAGCCTTGGACCGGGCGAGCAGTCAGTCATTTCATTCTAGACACGGAGCAGTGTCAACATCTCCGGGTCGTGAAGTCTCTTATATCTGCTTTTATTGCGTACGGTGCTAATAAAGACTAATAAGGCCGTCATTCTGGAGCTCTTTTTGGAGTTGACATTGCCAACTTTGAAAGGAAAACGCGTACACATCAAATTCTGTTACATCTGTTCTCTCTGTATTGTTGTTGGCTTTTAGAGTTGCCTGGAGTTGTATTTAACGAATAGTTTTGGTTTTTCGTAGGTAACTTTTAGATTAACGAGAGCAAAACGGATGAAGTTCTTCGTCTCCTTCGAGAAACAGACTACTGAGGTGGCTTGCGAAGTTGTGTCCATACGACACAACCAAAATGGAAACGACGGTTTCAATGTAGACCAAAGTTTCGGCAAAGTTCGAACTTTTGATTTAGTTAACTAATCTCTCCTTCGTCAACTCGTCTTCTCGAAGAAGATTCCAAACTCGATTGCTGCAAGGACTTCGGCTGGCTAGAAAAGCGGATCATGCAGCTGCTTGAAGATAAGCCTGATGTAACAGCACCCGGCGTTTGGAGAAAGCAACAGTTTTTTAATTGCGCGCTTTTTCTTAGTGATTCAGTACAAATGCGACTTGGTTTGCGTCCGTTGTTTCCTTTATAAGAACACTGAGTATTTCTGCTCGGGCGGCCGTTGTTAATAGCAATAGCTTTTTACTCTAACTAGTGCGAAAGAGGGACTGCTTGTGGTCTATGAAAATGTGACAATTATCCATTTCAGCCTCAAAACAGCTGGATGTATGACATTATCGTAGCAATGTTAGCCTCTATTTTTATTTTCGATTTGGCAACCAATCATCGAGCATCATCATTAGTTTCATACAGAATTTGACTTCAAATGAGTACACACTAAAAGAATTGAATACTCCAAGCGCCAGAATATATCATTATCAGTCGCGTATTCCATTCCATGTTTCTTCGTGTATGTTTCTGACGTCAACCAATCGAGGAATCTGTATCGCTTGGCTGTCGTGGAGAATAGAGTTTTACCTTTTTTGATCTAAATTCCTAGGATGAAACTCACCGGACCGTAGAGGCACTGTCCTAGTGACCAGAAAAGTATGCACAACGGTCAAAAACGCTGCGCTCAATCCAAGTGCAATTACTGAGGTCATACATGAGTGCTATTACTAGGCGGTCAATGATAATAATAAGCTTTATTTATTAATCTCTAAAAAAAACCTATACAATGACTTTACGATTGTACGGTGAACTGAGTAAAAGGAAAACAACGTTAAATTGGCTGAACATGGACATCCTATTCGTACTATACTGAGAATTGATGTGTTTCCACCGTCCGGAGGAATTTGCTGCAAATTTGCATTGTGCTATTTTGTGTACTTTTATCGCCGAAAATCTGAATTGGAATGAGAGACTAGTGCTAGGTTGGTGCTATTCATTTTATTTTACGGTACTGAGAAAACTGGCAAAACGAAGTCTTACCATTGTGCTAATATTAGTTAAGGCAAGGTTTTCATTGCCCACTCTAAACATGTAATTTGACTTTCAAATGATTTCACGAGGTTGTGCTAATTCAGTTTTACGTTAACGGCGACAGCCTCGTCAACCAAACATAGAGCATTGTATTGAAGAAAAATAAGCATGACACACACATGTTACGGTATCATGAC
>JAHPZR010005070.1:47500-50000 GCA_019787425.1 Platygyra sinensis
GGTTTAGTCTCGCTCGACAGCCAACAGACTGCTCGAAAATTATTTCTGTATCATTTTCTAAAAGAAACGGCTTTATCTTTCGTTTTCTGGCTTCTCGAACCTGTTGAATGCCTCGGCAAGACCTTTTATTATCTTATCTTTTGCCCAAGAAATCATCATGTTAGTAAGAAACTGGTAAGTTTTTTCTTTTCCGCTTGGAAGGGTACAGTCATTCGGCCGCGCCCCCTCCCCCCGGGGGGGGTGGGGGGGTACTTGACCCATGTTTGGGTGCCGCCGAGGGTTTGAAATCCCTTCCCTGTGTAGGACAACAGCCTCCATTTCAAGACCCTGTCTAGGACAAGTGGCAAAATGCATACTCACTGGTTTAACAGGAATTTAAACTGTTAAATAAGTCGTACAAATCAAAAAAATCATGCTGGATGCGTGTAAAACCCAGTTTTCAGCTGAGTTGTTGCGTCTCTACACTTGAACTAAACAAAACTGAAGCCCATGCTCTAAATTAGTTAGCGTAGCAAAATGTCGTCATTTTATCTATAGAACGGTGATTTTTTAAAATAGCAAATCAAGAGGAATGATTTCTTCAATTACTGTATAATGAAGAAGTGGAACTTATATTTTTGAGTTAATTCTATTTTGATTAAGGCACTTATAGAACTTTTACAGAGAAAAATATCCCTTAAACAATATATATGCCAGAGGGATCCATCACGTTATCCAAGACAGAGAAACTAGACCTACCGGTACGATCCGTTCTGTAAATGAGCGCGTGTTATAATACTGCTAAGTGGAAAAAATATTTTACATTAACAGATACCGACAACATTGGCATTCTTGTCCAGAAAATGATCTGGTGTTGATTGATGACATTGTAATGCTTGGTTAACAGTTGCTTTACATTATGCAAATCAGGAAAAGAAACACGTCGCTTGTCCGCCGCTCGATCGCATGCTCTTTCAACTTCTCGCAGGCTCTGGGTTACAAAGAGACTCCTCGCAGTCTGGGTTAAAGTCTCTCGACTCGTAATACCATACCCTGTTTAGGACAGGTTTTTAACCCGTTTTTGACAGAGGCAAGTTAAATTGTATAGCCTGTTTAGGACAGCGAGGACAAAAAACCATACCCTATCCAGCGGCACGTCCCCGTATAGCCCAAATAAGGCAGTACCCACCCCCCCACCCGGGTTCGGCCCCACGGTACGGAAACTCAACAATTGGGGTCAGTATGCTTACTGAAGCCTTGGGATTCTATGTTGTACGTAGTGTAGGCTGATTTTGTTTGAAATATGTCCGTTTATCTCAGTATTTTAACACAATGTGCCACAGTGTCGCCGCGTTCGAGTTCAACTTTAAAACATTATGGATCGTGGTGGAAAACCTAAATGCTGCTATCATAAGGTTGCTCATCGTGTACTTCGGACAGTCTGTAGGTTCTACTATTTAGAGAAAGATTTCAAGCGAAGACCCCACTCTATCGAAATTAAGTTCACGGGTTAGAATTAAAAGAAAGAAAAGGAATTCAAAAAAATATATTTTACCTTTACAGGGTTCAAGACGTTAATCCTGACAGAAAATATATCTTCGAATCAAAAACATATTGCATTTTAAAATTTATACCCTTACCTTCACAACAATAATGTTCTACATGTCTTCGCCGCTCGGCATCACTCATAAAGCAGTAGTAAAAACACCAAAGCAACGATAAAATCCATTTGACCATTACATACAGGCATCGATATATTTTTCTGTAGCTGCCGCGAATAAATAAGGGCATTTTCTTGAACAGACTGGTCTGAAGTGAAAGTTTCCTCAGCGTTTTCTTTTGACAAGTGGCCGTTGTTTCAAGTACCTGTTCATCCAACTCCACTGGATCAGTCTGTTGGAGGCAGGATAGATAACACGTAACACATAAGCCACACACAACTAGTACGTTGTCTGTCACTCTGCTTTATATATTGCCTGATACACGTGCTCTTGATACACGCTAGCTTTGTTTCCACATCCAATTGGTTGTAAACAATTCCTGAGAATTCACTACCGTAGCTTGTTGTTTTGAACGGAAAACCAAATTATGCTACATATGTACAAACAGACAGCACACGTCGCGCTCCAGTGAACTTGAAAACCTTTTGGGCTCTGGCTATCTTGCAACTCCGGAATATTCTATAAATTGACCTGTCAGCCCTAAAGACGGCGGGGAATCCCCGAAATCGAAAGGATTGAATGCTGTTTACCTTTCTCTGAATTTTATGTAAATCCGTTGTTATAGTGTTTTAAACTTAGTTTTAAACTTACTTTAAAATATTTTTAAACTTAGTAATACACGACCCCACAAGCAAGTCGTTTGCTTTAAACATTGATCGTGTTTAAATAAAGGATTTTATTTACTTACTTACTTAATACTTAACAGAGTCACGCAATACAATAGCAGGACTGCGGATTGGAATACTGCGATGACCAACGCGTTGTTTCCTTATTATACCTATTTTTAATACATAATTTTT
>JAHPZR010005070.1:57500-65000 GCA_019787425.1 Platygyra sinensis
GCTGAAAATTATTGAACCGTTGACCGAGAAAACCTGGGGACGAGATTGTTATTTTTGGTGAGCGGAAAAACAAAGAGCGAAATGGCGAAACTTCTTTAAGAACGGGGAAATATTTTGAATGAATAATAAAGCAATTATCGAATTCGGCTTTCGTAGGATATGAAGAATTCTGCAGATCTCGGAGAGTGTTATCCACCTCGGCCTTCGGCCTCTGTGGATAACACCCTCCTTGATCTGCAGAATTCTTCATATCCTACTTCGCCTCATTCAATAATTGCTAATTATTTATTAATCTTTAAAAGAAACCTATGCAATGAATTTACGATTGTAAGGTGAACGGAGGTGAAAGAAAAACAACGTTAAATTTACTGAACAGACGTCCTATTCGTATTATACTCGAGAATTGATGCGAGTTTCCACCGGTCGGAGGGATTTGCTGCAAATTTGCATTGTGCTATTTTGAGTACTTCGTCGAAAATCTGTGATTGGAATTAGAGACTAGTGCTAGGCTGCTGCTATTTATTTTATTTTACGGTACTGAGAAAACTGGCAAAGCGAAGTCTTACCATTGTGCTAATATTAGTTGAGCCCGCAATGTTTTCATTACGTACTTTAAACATGTGATTTAACTTTCAAAAGATTTCATGAGGTTGTGCAAATTTTTACGTTAACGACGACAGCCTCGTCAACCGAACATAGAGCATTTCTTTTTAAAAAAAACTGGTACCCATGACGTAAATTTACACATGACTCGTGTCTCCACAAGCCCTTGGCGTAAACCAAGGCACTAACGATGACTAAAGCAGTGAAAAATTTCTGTACGACTTTTATACATACTTTATTACGCTGTTGTTACCATCTAATAGAAAACGGAAACTGGTAAACCACAGCACTAAATCAAAAAGAAATAATGAAACACGGTATACACAAGGTAAAATTTCTACAACAATTTACAGCTAACTGTTGGTGCTTATTTACTGTTTACTAAATGTACTTATGGCGATGTTGTTAAAGTAAGTTTTTCAGTTTATTTAGGATTAATTTTAGACTTTAGACATTCCTAGCTTGTTGATTGCTTTGCTTAGTGTTGAGTCTTTTCCTTAAACTACCATCAAGTCATTGTCTTCCTCTGTGCACTGAGCTGGTATTTTCTCTGGGAAAAGAAATCATAACCCTCAAGTTAGTAAGAAATTGGTATGTTTTTTCTTTTCTCTTGGAATGCTACTGTCATTCGGCCCACGGAAACTCAACGATTGTGGTTATACTTACTGAAGCCTTGGGATTCTATGTTGTACGTAGTGTAGGTTAATTTTGTTTGAAATAGGTCCGTTTATCTCAGTATTTTAACACAATATACCACAGTATCGCCGCGTTCGAGTTCAACTTTAAAACATTATGGATCGTGGTGGAAAATCATTTAAATGCTGCTATCATAAGGTTGCTCATCGGGTTGTTCGGACAGTTTTTAGGTTCTACTATTTAGACACCACTTAACCGAAGTTAACTTCAGGACAGAAGAGAAAAAAGAAATTCAAAACATAAATTTTAGCTTCACCAGTACAAAACACTAATCATACAGAAAATCTTTCTGCAGATCAAAAACATATTGCATTTTCAAATTTATTCCCTTACCTTCATAACAATAATGTTCCACAGGTCTTCGCCGCTCGGCATCACCCATAATGCAGTAGTAAAAACACCAAAGCAACGATAGAATCCACTTGACCATTACAAGCAGGTATCGATATATTTTTCTGAAGCTGTCGCGAGTAAATAAGAGCATTTTCTTGAAAAGACTGGTCTGAAGTGAAGCTTTCCTCAGCGTTTTCTTTTTGAAAAGTGGCCCGTTGGTTTTTAAGTATCTGTTCATCCAACTCACCGGATCAATATCTTGGAGGCAGTATAGATAACACGTAACACATAAGCCACACACAAGTACGCAGTCTGTCACTCTGCGTTTATATATTGCCTGATCCACGTTCTCTTGACAGACCGTCTACGTCCGCACACTTCTGAAGGAGGCTCGAAAGGGTATTTAGCTGCACGCGCGCGCGCAATCTACACACGCCATAACTAAGACAAACGCGTCAGCTGAATGAAAGAAAATTAGCACACCGGAAGTTAAATCTTGCCTAAAATCGGGCGAACCGGAAATAAAATCTGCAGAAAATATTTGTTTCTAGCTCGAAATTTTGCTCGGTGACCTATCTTGATTTTTTGCATACACGCACCATTCGCGATGACACTTCAAATATAAAAGTTTCGGGGAAAATATCTAGTTGAATTTCCTGTAAGCCATAAATCGCATTTTCTTTAAATATATTTAATTCTACTCGATAAATTTTTTCCATACTGTCTGAAAAGTTAAAGAATTTAGGAAACTTTCCAACAAAGAAATAAAAATGATAGGTCATCGAATTAGTTTTTCAGATAATTTATAAAAACTGAAATTTAGTGGGCGTTTTTGTGGACCTTGTGCGTTGCCATGGTAACTGATATGACGTCACAAGTACCCTCAAAGTATAGCCTAACAATAGAGTTGCAAGGAGACATATAGTTTGCCTACACCATTAAATATTCTTCTCTTTAATCTTCCATCGTTTCACAAACACTGTTGCAACAAAAAATCCTTTCGAGCCTCCTTAATTTGACGGTAAGCAAAATTAAAATACTAATCATTTACCTCCAGCAGAAGATTTCTGAGCGATCTTACTTGTCCCGATAGACAACGCTTTTCCTTCGATGTCTAAACAAGTTAAGGAACGATGCACTTTGCAAAATGCTATTTTATCTGATGATCGAAAACACTGGGGAAACCCCCCCCCCCCCCCACCCTTCACACTTCACGGACCTTTGATATGAGGGCAAAGAATGCGTAGGTTTCATATTTCGCATCGAAATTTAATAGCTTAGTTACATTGTCGCTATACTAGCTACGGCTTTTTCTAAGCTCACAAAGTATTTTCTCAATTTGGAGAAAGGAAATCACATAAAGAAGCATATGCGAAGATTGATTATTAATGAATCGGTAACAACAGATTCCCTTACAATACTATCTGAACAAAAGCTTTTCTATCAGAACTTATACATGAGTGGCAGGAATGAGACAGATAATAGAAATGCTGCCAAATCATTCTTAAATAATTTGCATATTCCAAAACTTTCAGAAGTAGAAAAACGGTCATGCGAGGGTAAAATTCTCTTGAATGAATGTGAATTAATTCTTGAAACTTTTCAAAATAACAAAGCGCCAGGAAACGATGGCATTCCTGTTGAGTTTTATAAGAAGCTTTGGCCCGTAATCAGTGAACCTTTCATAAAATGTGTAGACGAATGTTTTGAGAATAAAGAATTATCAAGCTTTCAAAAGCTAGCTGTAATTACTCTAATTGAAAAAAAGGCAAAGATCGAACCTTATTAGAAAACTGGCGACCAATTTCTCTGTTGAATGTAGATACAAAGATATTGTCGAAAGTCATAGCTTCTAGGTTGAAAAATGTCTTACCTAATATCGTCCACTATAATCAAACTGGTTTTATTAAAGATCGCTACATTGGTGAAACGGTACGATCGATTTTTGACCTAATGGAATTTACTCTTAAAGAAAATATTCCCGGAATAATGATATTTCTTGATTTTCAAAGAGCTTTTGACAGTGTCGAATGGGATTTTATCTTAGAATGCTTAGAATCTTTCAACTTTGGTCCTGAATTTGTTGGTTGGGTTAAAACCTTTTATAAGAATATCCAAAGCTGTATCATTAATAACGGTACAACTTCAGACTTCTCCAGCTTAGAACGCGGAGTAAGGCAAGGTGACCCCCTATCACCATATCTTTTTGTTTTGGAAGCTGAAGCTTTAGCCATTGCTGTTCGACAAAATAAAGCAATAATTGGCATTAATATATGTAGGAAAAGAGGAAACAAAACTGCTTCAATATGCTGATGATATGATTGCAACACTCTCAGACATTAACTCGTTAGAGGTACTTCTTGATCTATTAGAAGTTAAAAATGCATCCGGTCTAACGATTAACTGTACTAAAAAGGAAGGGATGTGGATCGGGTCTTTAAGAAACAACAAAACAAAACCCTTGGGTCTTAAATGTCCTGATGAGCCTATCAAAGCACTTGGAGTCTATTATTCATATGATGAAAAATTGCTACGAGAAAAGAATTTTATAGAAAATTTAGGCAAAATTAAAAAAAAACTTATCAACATCTGGTCGTCCAGAGGCCTATCTTTGTACGGAAAGGTGACAATTATCAAAGCTCTCGTAATTCCCAAAACTGATGGTCTATTTACCCGGTCTATTTACCAGTCATTAATACCTACTCCAGAAGTAGTAGTGACAGAATTAAATCGAATTCTCTATAAATTTCTGTGGAAAAGTACTGATAAGGTTACTAGATTGTCAACCATAAATGACTATGAGAATGGGGGTTTAAAAATGGTTGATCTTGAATGCATGATCAAATCTTTAAGGCTAGCTTTGTTAAAGAGAATTTTTAGTTCAAATAGAGGAACCTAGAAAAGCTATTTGCGTCATCTTCTAGCGAAATATGGAGGACTTTTCCTATTTAACTGTAATTTCGATATAATTTGGAACAATAAAGGAATTCGCGTGGAATGGCTCTCCGGTCTTTTATAAAAATTATTTCGACTCCGACTTTTTTATGTAAGTGATCTGTTATTTAACTTGAACAATATTGAGTCCTTTGATGTAATCGGGAAAAAGATTCGAAAAACAATTTTTTTAGTATGGACTGGGCTTCCCTATTCGGTACCAAACTATCTAAGAAATGATATAATCACTTTCACTCCATCAACTACGTCCCTCATCTTGGCTATTGATAATCAGGTTTTTGATGTAATGGAAAAGAAATCAAAACAATACTATTTATTTTTGATAGCAAAAAGGTACAATTACCAAGTGCAGCTGGTAAATTACAAAAGGAGTTTAACTTTTCGCTTGATCAATTAAAACAGTTATTCATACTTCCTCATAAAGTTACTCTAGAACCTTATGTGAGAGCATTTCAATCCTTTGTTTTCATGTGACGTCATCATTTTCCAAAATTACAAATTAGCAATCCTACTAGCGTTTTAGAGTCATCAGACATAAGACCTTATCAAAACTTGGCATTTTACGACGTTTAAGCTTGATAGGTCTTCTCATTTTCTTATAGAGGACATTAGAATTTCCAAGTTTATGCGTTGCGTGACATTAAATGACGGTCCGAGAAGGATCACGCGTAGGTCAAAAGAGCAGTTATCGCTTACGTTTTTGGTAACTGAACAGTTCTTGCACTAGAAGAAGTATTACTTTCAATGTCTCAGAACTCTAGAGTGATAATTTTTCGTTTCAGTGGCAAAACTCAATGACAGATGTTTCTGTTGGTTTCCGGCCGCCATGTTGGTGCCCCTCGGAGGGGCACCAACATGGCGTCTCCATACAAAACTCTCTAAATTTAGGTGAAACTGTTTACCGAATAACGCGGTAATGAAAAACCGTACAGACCTAAATTTCCTGAACTGAAAAGCATGTCAGAGATTGTCTACATTAGTACAGTGGAACCTCGATTTAACGAACCTCTATTTAACGAAGTCTTCGATATAACGAACGATATTCTACGCCCCGGTCAAAGTTACAGTAAAATGTATGGAATAGAACCTCAATATAACGAACCTCGATATAACGAATTCTTTGATATAACGAACATCATCCGGAAGCCCAAAAGTAAAATCTACCTCGATATAACTAACGAATAACGATGTCAACAAGCGACAGAAGATAAACGCTGAACAGATCAACAGTCAACAGTCAACAAATCCTTTAATCCTTATGGTAAAGAGATAGCAACCTTCCAGTCGACGGCTTATTGCATGTCATAGACATCGGCACTATAGTATTTCCACAGAAGTCACCTGTGTTACAAATCAATGATTAACTATGACCTCGATATAACATTTTGGTCATTTTCCCTCAAATTCGTTATATCGAGGTTTTCGATATAACGATCCCTCCATTTAACGAACAAATTTGGCCGGTCCCCAGCGACTGCTTTAAATCGAGGTTCCACTGTAATATGGAAATAAAGCAACTTTCAAAACAACATGGAGCATCAAGTGGGAAACCACCGAACTGGACTATATCTAGCATAGAATGATAGAACTGAAAATTCTGTCAAGAAAATAGAGAGGAAAAGCTGCAAAACAGTCATATAAGCTACAAATTTTTCTAAATATCCCGAAATTTTCTAAATATCTTAAATTTTTTAAAAAGTTTTTAAATATCTTAGAAACTTCAAACTATCTCAAAAAATATCGGGATATTTCTGTAAAGGCCTAATTGTAACACAATGACCAACGTATTGTCTCGTTATCTTTCAGTTACATATTTTGTTTTTAAAAATTCTGTGCCCAATTGCAATATCATGATTTAAATTGAAGAATTCTGGGATTAATAAAATGGCGGTCAATATCAGTGTAAAACTGTTGCTTATAACGGTCATTGGAAGCTAATAACTAAGAAAATTAGCGCTAAAGGATAAATAGTAGGTTGTGGTTGTGTCCGTTTTCTTAAACCCTGGACATGGGTTTTAAAACACGCATGGTCTATTTAAAAATAATTGTTATATGTGGTGACTCGAAACGTTTTTAAAGAAGTGTTAAGAACAAGTTATGAGTACTTAAGATTGCTCTTCATTGGTGAGTGAACAATAGATGCAGTGCGTTCATGGACCATAATATACGGAATGTTATTTCCTCATCTGTTCCGGAGCCAATGAGCTGCAGTACGGCTGGTAGTCACGTGAACGCGTTGTTAAGTAATGAAAGAAGAAGTTTCGGAATTTAGTTTCATAACCTGCGCATGCATATACACAGGCTATGAAACTAAATTCCGAAATTTTTTCCGCTTTCATTAGATCGTCACTGCTATCTGACAGCCCAAAGATGTGAAAATTGGCGTTCCTAAAAACAACTGAATTGATGTCATTATCGTACTATTTAGTCAATGTTTTCTGTTTTTGGTTTGGCAACCAATCGATTTGCATCATTTTCATAACAATTTGACCTTAAATGAGTAACTTGTGACACTTAATGAATTCGGAGATGTTGTTGTTTGAATACTCGAAGTGAATAGACCATCTCAGTTGCGTATTCCTTATTTCTTCATGTATGTTCATGATGACAAGTACGACACAGATTATACCCAAGCAGGGACGGATCCAGGAATTTCTGAAAGGGGGGATTGTACACTATCAGTGAATGTCACCTGTTCATGTCGCTTGTTATACCTGAACCTGATACGACCTTTGCGAAATGTACATTATCTTTTTATAACTTGACAAGCAGTCGAATGGTAAAAGTGAAATAACTTCGTAAAAACAATTTTATTCTATTATTATTTTAAGAAGAATCAGGCAAAATAACAAAAAAAAATTCTCAAAGAGGGGGTTGCAACCCCCAAAACCCCTCCCTTGGATCCGCCTCTGC
>JAHPZR010005070.1:67500-77652 GCA_019787425.1 Platygyra sinensis
GTTCAAACCAACAGTATATAGGAAAAAAAAAAATTTTCATTCAGTTACCCACCTTCGTAACAATCATTTATAACAGCTCTTCTCCTTTCCTCGTCATCCCTCGTGGCGCGCAAGTAAAACCACAAGAAAAATGACAAACACCACTTCACCATTCTGGACATGCATCGATGCATTTTTCGGTAGCTTTAGCTTGACGTTTTTCTACAGAAGCTTCCCTGGAAGTGCACAGTTTCGCCAACTAAATCGTCTTTTTAATCAGTGAGAACCCTTCATATTGCGGTCTCGTCTTGACCAAATTGGATGTGGTGGTAGACGGTCACTCTCAAGACCACAAGAAAGCATGCCTTGGACGCCGAATACACTGGGAAGGAAATACACTATCAATCCTCCCAGAACACCAGGAACAACACTATCAGGTATTTGTGAAAGAACGCATTTCTGTAGAACAAATAAAATATAACAATACCCCATTGTGTAACACTCCCAAGAAAATACTGCTCTGCTGAGACAACATCAGCAACGGCTGCAACGTGATAGTCTCTAACATATCTTCATCGTGGCTGTAACCGTGGGTCGACCCCACTGACGTAACTTAATGATCACTGAAGGTGAAAGTCCATGTTGAAAGCAATCTGAGTATTATGTACCTTTACACCCGCTTTCAGTGTTACGCGCATAGGCGAGATTTTCGTTCATCTTTTGACAAGCCATCTTTCACCCGACATGCTATTTAAACGAAAGACCGTTTAACTGTAAAACAGGCAATTTTTCGGATTATTAGCGGAAGAGAAGACAAATAAATGATAATTACTGACCTCACATGGCTAAAGAAAGTTGTGAACATTGCATGTTTCCAGATTTACGGGATAATTTAATAAACGATTTGTGTGCTGTCGATCAGCTCTCAAAGGGGACTTCCGGCAGAATTAGGCCGCTAATAAGATGTAAGCATTCAAAAGAGTCGATTGATCTCTCACAGAATGACTTCTTGATATTCCTAACCTTAGTTTGATGTGAAATAAATCCGACTAAAAGTCGAGTTCGACCGTAAATGAGTCCGTTGTGTTAACATCATAGTATAAGCCAGGTTACATAGCATGTCGAAAGATGGCACATCGAAAGATGTCGCCTATGCACGTAACACTGAACACGGGTGTCTGTATTGCGCAGGCCGTGCGGTTGATTTTTGAAAACTCGGCCTTCGTTTTGCATTTGGGGAAGTCAACGATGGTCATGTATGATGTCATTGATATAACACATGATCAGGCGGAATGTAGCTTCCTGTTTTGACACACAATATGTATTACGATAGTGTCACGGTAGATTTGACCTCCATTTTGTTTATTATTACTAGTAGTTTCCATTGGAAAGTGAAGTGCTGCGAGTGATCGAAGTTATATGGAAGATGTTTTTATGTCATTTAGGATGTATTGTAGAGAGGGATGAGTCAACATGAGCTACCAGATTTGAGTATTTTGCCAAAGGCTAATAAGCTAAAAAACTGTTTTAAAAAAAATGATGATTTCCAGTCCATACTGCGCAGTCTCGGCACTCTTATGTTTATGAGTCTCACACGATGAAGATGAATGCAAATCGATGTTATTCGTTACGATTGAACCGCTTACTTTATCTTTAAGGCGCACTTTAAATTCTTTTTCCAACAGTTTCCTTAAGTTTTACAGCTATGAAGGTTTTTCATCAAGTGATATCAGAAAGAATGAAGCATGAATTTTTGCATGATAATGGCAGTTGACATGAAACTTTGAATTTACTACATGTAAGTAGATGAGAAATGCGCCATTTTGTGACGTCTTACATGAAACAAACAAAAGTCGTAAACAAACTCTCGAGAGGGGAGAGTGCGCACAACAGACTGCAAATCATCTGCAATACCGTTTGTGGCATTCTGAAAGCTCATCCGCAGTCACGCTGTTACTCCATGCTGATTTGATGATTCTAAAGAATGCATCCAATCAGGGTGGAGCAAACAGCTGACTGTTGCTCATTAGCACACGAAATCCCGCCCGCGGATATTTCTCGAAAATTATTTGACGGTTAGCACTTGAATTTTAAATGGATCTACGATTGGATGCCACAAGAAGCATCAACCTTCCAATTTATCTGGTGTTCGATTTGGAAGCCGGGCGATTAAAACTTCTTGGTGAAAATCTGCTTGGCGCTGGAGCGGTCAAAAATGAGCTTTCATCCTTGACTGCTTCTTATAATGTGTAGTAAGAGTCAACGCAAAGCCCACCAAATATCACTCAAATTCGCCATTTTGAGCCCCAAAAATTTTGTAACGAACAAATAGTTTAAGAGGAAAGCATAATTTCAAATACTTCGAAAAGCTTGAGAATTAGTTTAGACAAAACGTACGCAGAATTACGCGGCAGCATGCAAAGACGAGTGGCGTTAATTTCGCATGTAAACAATAACCTACTGACGCTTACATTCGCAAATGTCCGTAATTTTCGCCACTAAACTTGGGAGAAGTTTCATATTCGTTAAATCAACTATGAATAAGTCAGTATCGAACCATGCGGTAAGATAACATTTCTGAAAAAAAAGAAATTATATCATGCAGTGCTGTAGCGCATTCGCTAACATGTGGATAGTGAACGCAAACTAGGGGTGCGTTTCTTCGAAAAATCCAAGATTGGATTCTAAAATCCGAAAGAATCGGAAAAAAGATTTTGCGTTTCTTTTCTAAACAGAGCAATCCAAGATCTCTCGGATCTTGGTGCGTCAAAGGAACCGAAAAATCCACTCTGGAAGAGATCATAGACGAAGGAGAGTTTGTTCTGTTTTACGAAGAATACAGGCCGAGTAATGTTTCTTTTTCTTACTCGGCGTATAAAAAGTTTTCCCCCGCGAATTAAGACCCAGCCGAATGTAAAGCCGATTTCCCCGTGGAAAAGAGGGATGTTCCTTTGCTTCTTGACGCATTAAAAGTACGGCTGGCTTCATGGTCATATGTACAAAACACTACTGAACTAAAGGAAGGTATAAAAACACACAAAGTTTAATAAAAGTGAATTAGATAATTCAAGCTTAAATGTGCTAGTTTAGCAGCATAAGAACGCAATAAATCGAGAAATGCAACGGGACAAGAGACGAGGAAAGTATGCAGAAGACTCTTGCATTCACTATTTGTAGTTGTAGCTAGCGTCTTACTTGCAAGCCTTGCCCGAAGGCACTGCTATTCTATAAACTTCGTTCACCTGAAAGAAATTTAAAAAATCAAAATCCTTCCATCTCTGCGATCTAAAATGTCGCCAGAAATTACGTTCAGTGATCGTAGATTGCTAATTTTTCATGTTTAGATGAATATATCATCATTTAATTGAAGCACTGGAAGGAATATACTCACGCTTTGTACAGAACGTGTTTTGTACAGAACATCAAAATTGCCAAACTCACGTTCTCGACGCGGCGTGATGCCATCAGGTCGACGGTGTGAGCATGCGCAATATGTCACCTCTTGGAAAATTTACTTCCAGCCGCGTCTTACAGCCGTCGCGTTCCGGATCTTGAAGTCCCTAATGCCAACGTAACGCGCAGTCTGATTTATTCAAATGATTGAAATGGACGGAAACTGAACTGACTATTTTGGTTCTACTTGACTCCTCAGTGTTCTTTGTTGTAGAATTCACTGCGGATTTTTGAATTAGGTCGGTTTATGATATGTCAGTTTCTCTTGATACAATATTGTTCCGTTTATCTCGACAGTTTATTTTGGCACAATGTGCTTTCGAGTTGAAGTATAAAATCTAGTGAGCATTATAGACCTGGTGTAAATTCACTGATTTAAATGCTGCTCTCATAAAGTTGCTCATCATGTCCTTGAGTAGTCCATAGGTTCCAGTTATAGAAAGATTTCAAAAGATTTATATAGTATCCTGCGTCAATAGCTAGCTGATCAGTGCAGTCAATAGTGATCATCTGACTACCGTGCGTAAAAATATATAACATGGTTACAATCGTATTAGCTGAGGTTGATGGAGTTCACTGTCTGATGAGTTGTTCAGATTTGTTCAGTATATCTATTACCTAAACTCCTTAACTAAAGTGCTTCCTTAAGAGTATTTTACTTTGAATTTTGCGCTATTTTTCACTGCAGCCAATAGGACTGATAGGAGTACGAATATCTTAATAGCCGTTTAACAGGGACCCGCGCTAAGGGCCTTGGACCGAGCGAGCAGTCAGTCATTTCATTCTAGAAACGGAGCTGTTGGAGCTGTCAACATCTCCGAGTCTCGATACAGAAAAGTTTGTTATATCTGTTTTAATTGCATACGGTGCTAATAAAGACAAATAAAGGCCGTCATTCTGGAACTCTTTTTGGTTCGAAACGTGGGAAGTGTTTTGGTGGAGCTGACACTGCCAAAGGAAAACGCGTGCCGGTAATATAAGTACACATCACTTTCTGTTACATCTACTCTCTCTGAATTGTTGTTAGCGTTTAAAATTGCCTGGAGTTGTATTTCACGAATTTTTTTGGTGCCTTTCTTTTCGTAGATAGCTTTCGAGATTAATGAGAGCAAAACGGATGAAGTTCTTCGTCTCCCTCGAGAAACAGAATGAGGTGGTTTGCAAAGTTGTGTCCGTACGCACAACCAAAGTGGAAACGGTTAGTAGACCAAAGTTTCGACAAAGTTCGGACTTTTGATCTAATTAACTAATCTCTTTTTCCTAAACTCGTCTTCTCGAAGAAGATTCTAAACTTGATTGCAGGAAAGACTTCGGTTAGCTATGAAAGCAGACAAACTGTTTGAGGATAAGCCTGGTGTAACTGCACCGTTTGGAGAAAGTAAAAGTTTTTTTAATTGCGCGCTTTTTGCTTAGTGATTCAGTACAAATGCAACTTGGTTTGCGTCCGTTCTTTCCTTTATTAGAACAGTGGGTATTTCTGCTCGGGCGGCGTTGTTAATAGCAATAGCATTTTTTATATTAGAATAGAACACTTTCTAAATCTTCGGTTTAGTTTCCCAAAGAAATCAGGAGATAAGGTTATTAGGCATGATTTCCATTGGTCATAGATTGGTAGAACTGATAAGTTTCGTACATCACTTATCGCAATTACCCTTGAGTTGCCCATATTCACTCTCATCTGATTTATTATTCTAAAATGTATGGTATTGGATTTGACCAATAGCGGCATAATTTGTTCAACTAGGTTTATCAGTGAATCAGTTATGGACATCAGTGCTTGATCACATAATAGCTTATCAGTTTCATTCATACAGCGTTCTAGTCGCTTAGTTTTTATTTAGTCTTCCGTTTGATTTAGTCTTTTCCCCTTTAACTCTGCCAGCCAAAAGAGTAAGAAATCCACCATGAAGACAAGTGGATCAAGCCCCTGTAGGCCTTCTTCTTTCGGTGCGGAGGACGATCTCCCCGATAGCTTGCTGGTGTCTTGAAAGAACATGACAGACTTGTGAGGAGGAGATTGTCGTTGGTCTAGCTGAGCGTGATATCGCCGACCTAGACCTCTCCGTAGGCCACAGAGTGCTGCTTCGTTGTGAAATGGCGACTTTAGCCTCCGACGAACCTCCTGTCTCTTCTGGAAACGCTACATTGGAGCAAAACAAACCCGTCCGGGCAACAATGAATCTTATCATGGCACAGGAACTCGTGACCACCGGAGCCGTTTCTTGAATGCGCGGGTACCGACAAGGATACCCATAAAGCGGAAACGTCTTAGGTCAATTCGAAAGCTGCAGCCGTAGGTAAGCCGTTGCTTCCATGTGAACTTAAATATGTCTCGGACGGAAAACAACTGAACCCCTTAGGACTGACCTTCCCCAACTGAATTTATAAAATAAAGGTTACTAGAGATATTCTATAGACTGGTTGTTTGTAAATTTGTGGAGGTTTAGTCTCCAGTGACAGTTCTGATTTTATTAATTTTGATATTAAAATGCCTTTTACATGTAAAAGCTCTTCTTTAAATGAAACTTTTACTTTTGTGGGACATTGTAATTGTTATGATTAATTGGTAACAGGATATCGTGTCGTCCAATTCATAATTGTAATTAAACTGAGTGGGGTGCAATTTGGTCTAAATCACAAGTATGATTTCAGACCAAAATTGCACGACCCGAAGTTCAATTACCATTATCAATTGGACGACATTTATTGGCTATTTTGTTTTACTGTCCCATCAGTCTCATTGGCTGAGAAAAAGATGCCATTTATAGCAAAAGATAGTGCGATTCCAGAATAAATCGCACCGCTGAAAGCCAATCACATTGCAAGGATTTAATAAAGTCTATAATCATACTAGTGATTAACAAATCGGACTCCCGCTTCGCGGTTGTCCGATTTTGAGTAAATTTTCGAAATGAGGAGATAAATGTTGATATGCCTATATTGAAATCTCTAAGTATCTATCACTGTTTAATTCAAATTCGCCGTTTAATTTCCTTGATTATTGTTGTTACTCACTCTACTATCCTATGTCTTATGTTTCGCTACTAAACTGTTTTTTGTAATGTGCTATGTACAAAAGTTTGATTTATTTTCGTTTATCTCAGTCAAATTTCTTTAATTTCTTTTCTTCTCTTATTCTCCCTTTAAAATAACTTTTATAATACTGAATACATGTATAGTATCTCGCCCAGAATAGCTTTGCTGGTTGCGAGATACTAAGGCTTGTAATTTAACTAATAGACACTGGTAATAGCAATTGGACTGTGTGGAGTACAATTCAGGAAGTAATCGTGCGAGTGATTTCAAAATCGGACGAGAGCAAAGCGCACGATTACTCCCTTAATCGTACCTATAACAAATTTCGAAATTAAAAATTTCTTTTGAGTACTTCTTTTACACCATAGATAAAAACAAAATTGACTTAAAAACGTACGCATTTCATGTTTGTCACGTGTGCATAAATGATTGGCATAAAAAAGAGAATGAAATCGCTCTTTAAAAGTAGCTTTCATCCATAAACAGTTTCACTGAAACTACCACTGACTTCCACTTTTATTGGATTAAGGGAACACTCATTTAATGATAGAGCGCCTTTCACTTCAATGTCAAAAGTAATTCACATTGGTATTGGTTACATTAATACGCTTTGCGATTAGTTTTTAAAAAAATTCGTACCACTTTCTCATCCAGTCAGA
This sequence comes from Platygyra sinensis, assembly GCA_019787425.1. NCBI lineage: Eukaryota > Metazoa > Cnidaria > Anthozoa > Scleractinia > Merulinidae > Platygyra > Platygyra sinensis. The sequence goes on from JAHPZR010005070.1 coordinate 74,628, forward strand.
CGTGAAACGAAAAGTTAAACCACTGGCGACTCGCTAATACACTTTTTCCCGCGCCTTACATGAGCTACATGTGTATGGTTCGAGTCCTGATTGGTTTACTGGATTGTCAGTATTCTTCCTGATTGGCCAATGATTACTTTGCCTGTGGTTTCTTTTCAACACTCAATTGAAAACCGCTCTTGTAATCAATAAAATATAGTTACTTTGATTCGACCCTGGTAACCTTTTAAGTGAACATCTCAGGACAAGCCAGAAAACATTTCTCTGGCTTGTCAACAGGCCCCAGGCGAGGATAATAAAATTCGGCCAGCGAAGCAAGTCGACACTGCTCCGCTCGTCATTGTCCTAGTTTTCGCCTTGTAACCCAAATGGGAGCCTTTTCAAAGGCTAACTTTCTTTTAGAGATTTTGAAATTGTTGTTTGCCTCTAAGTCGAGGGTCCAGAAAGTATGAGTAGATGTAAAATTATATTTGTCGATACCGAACTGAGCTCACTGGCAATGTTCTTCTCAAAGGTACCAATGGTTTCTATTCAACACTCAATTGAAAACCGCTCTTGTAATCAATAAAATATATAGTTACTTTGATTCGACCCTGGTAACATTTTTTTTAAGTGGACATCTCAGAATGCCGGAGCACATTTCTCTAGCTTGTGAGCAGGCCCCAAGCGAGGGTAAAAAAGCGAAGCAAGTCGACACTGTTCCGCACGTCATTGTCTTTTTCGCCCTGTAACCCATTCACGGTAGCCTGTTCAATGGCTACCTTTCTTTAAAGGATTTTGAAATTGTTGTCCGCCTCTAAGTCGAGGGCGGAGAAAGTATGGCCGGGGTAGATGAAGAATTCTTTTTGTCGAGACCGAACTTAGCTCGCTGGCAATGTTCTCTTCTAAGGAATTAATGAACTTTTGGAGTGGATTGCTCGCACTTATAGCGCTGCTCTCTGATAAGTAACTTAAATCGTAAGAGTAGCTAACTAGAAAACCTCCGGTTCACTTTGATCCCAAGCTCGCAACCTTACTAACTAATTACACATTTAATATCTATCTAAACCGTATTAAGCATGTAAAAATCAAATTTCAGCATCTATGTGAGCTGAATAAATATATTTAACGAAGATTTCACCGGCAAATACGGAAGTTGTTTCCCTGACTCTCTAACTACAACTTACCACAGATTCTCTTAAGTTATCTTTAGAGATCCAAAGTATCCACTATAATCTTAAGGAACATGGTGTCGTCACGTACATAGGCGTGATTATTTAACTCTGACAGTGGGCAAAACAAGGGGCACCCGCTTGCGATGTTTGTCTCCCGCCTGGGCCTTTGGAAAGACGAGCTGGTTGGATCGGGTCTGAACGCATCGATCACATGCTCCACATTGTCTTGATCCAACAACATCATGGTGACCTTCTGTCTGAAAGGCCAGCGGAGTAACGCGTCAAACTCGCCGCGCATGACAACAAAAAACAGCGACAAGTGTGTTCCTTTGCCCATGCCGTCCCCGTGTAAATACAGACGGGCACACATTTTGTACCCGTGGCGACTGGTGTAGAAACACGGGCTATAAATAGACGTCTGGTTTCCACTAATGGCATCGTTTCTTCGGCGAGCGTAATCCGATATTTTCCAGAGCAGTGTCCCATCATACGTGGAAACGTGCTGCTGTCGGACATATTCCTCTATGTCTGAGAGAACAACGTTCCTGAGCGCTAAATTGTGCTCTGAAGATTCCATTCTTCTCTCAAGTCGCCTTATGCTATCCACTGCGCCATCCAGCTGGCGCTTAAGCGATGATACCTCTTGTCTCAGATCGTTGAGTTCACGCCCATTCTCGCCTATCAGAAACTCAATGTTATTATTCCCATTTTCGGCATTCGTGAGACGTCTAGATATCTCGTTCGTGTTATAAGAGGGTTGTAGTGAGGAAAACGTCGGCATCACTGCTGGAAGCCTGTCGTCATGACTCGCAACTCTTCTCTCTAACCTTACCAGTCTTTCAGAATTGTCCTGAAGCTTCTGTCGCAAGTCCGTTGTCTCGCGTACAACTGCATCTATGCTTGATATGGCAGTGGAAATAGACCTCTCGGAATTTCTCATCCAATGATCGCTGATACCGCCACCAGATGCTCCACCAACGGCAAGCTGACTTTTCACTTGTTCCTCCAGGCGCAACACAAACGCCAACAACAGATTCAAGTGGACCATCGAGGACACTGCGTTGTGTTTTGTGGCCTCTGATAGCTTCATTTTCTATCAAGCAAAGAGTATTAAAATGTAGTCTAGATAACCTTTGATCACGATCCAGTTTATACAAGTAGTCGGTCCATTGTGAAAAGCACAACTAGTCCTTCTTTCCTGATTTCTTTATCTAAAAGTTGTTAATGCTCTGATACGTCAGTGAATGATGAACATTTCTTGAAAGAAATTCGCTCAGTTTTCATTCCTCTCAGTTTAGAGTATTTTGATACAAACCTTGCTTTCACCGCAACCAATCGGTTGAAATGCGCAGATCCTCTCAACTGCTTCACAGTCACCATTGATGGGACTAAGGTGATTTTCCATCTGTCAGTGGGACAGGAGGAATTAAGAAATAACTGGATTAGAAGTGAATGTTATCTTTACCAATGCTGAACCTGTTCATTGTAGAGTCTAAACCCAGATAGACTTCTCAAGTAATAACACTGGGTTTTGTCCACCTCAGTAGTATTACCTCTTGAAGGCAAAAGTGTGTTTTAAGATTACCTCAGTTACATACGCGGTGCAAAATTCTAAAACTCGTTGAGAGCAAGGCGCGACCCATTTCATTCGGTTTTGTTTGGGGCATTAATGTTCCCTTGTTCGTATAAGAACCGCCAGAACAAGCAATGCAAGTAGTATACGAATGCTAAATTCGGTATGATGCCTCGTTGTTGAAAATCAAAAAATACACTAGGCTTTGTTTAATAAGGCTAAAAAAGAACAATTGTTCTAGTCCGATTATGAGGTGTTCTCCGTCATCAAGTAAAAAATTCATGGCGTATCTGAAAAA